>CM033719.1:8519766-8825392 GCA_019671005.1 Hibiscus mutabilis
CTGACGAAATGGTGAGAAATAACAGGGAACTGATGAAGAAAGGAGTAAATTTCTGGGAATTTAAGAAATACGAAAAGAAAGCATTGAAAGCCAACTGAGACTGAGAGGCTGATATCAACAACAAGGTGGAAACGGGAGGTTACTCGAGGCCAACCGAGTATAAATAAGCATTGCCTGCAATGAGTAGTCCGAGATACACATAGACTAAAATCAGCAACGGAAATGCTGGTTTTGTAGTGTTGGGCTGGTGGTGATGAATTTGTGATGTGAGATGAGGTAATACGGAAGAAAAAAAGGAAACCCACAACTTGATCAATATGTCATTAAATAAAAAAATAGAATTTTTAAAATAATTAAAGGGCTTGGTTTAGCTGTAGAGTGAGTGCAGTTTATCATTTGTAGTCGTAGTTTTTATTCTCAACATTCTTAATTAATTAATTTTTCACTCAATCAGGTGAAACGTGACATTATCTGTTTGGTGAAAAATTATTAAATAAAATAGATTAAAAATTAGAGTAATTTCATCCAATCGAGTAGTGGCATGTGTCGTTATCTGATTAGTTGATTATTTTTATTTAATTAAATTAAAATTAGGACCAAATTGATATAAATAGTTAACTAACATAGATCAAATGTATAATTATATAATTTTTCGTTAACGGATACATCACCTCATCAGTTAAATTTTAATAGCGGGTAATTAAAATATGACCAATTAAAAAATTTGATGGTGTATTTATCTATTTTTTAGTTGGTCAAAATAAAACAAACCCATAATTAGGTCATCACACATATAGTTTACCAAAAATGAAATGATACGGTCTAAAAATATGTTTGTAAAAAATATTATTATACATGATTGTAAGTAGACTGATAAAATGTTTAAACATAAAAAGTTTTATGTCATTCACCACGCAAAAATGTCTGCGTCATTTTAGCGCCACTAAAAATTTTCCGGTGCTTAGAAAAACGTAGTAAGAAATTGCGGCATTTTTAGAGAAAATCGCTACAAAAAGTTAAGATCTATAGCGGCGTTTTAAAGAACAGTTATTTGCGGCGTTTATAAAAAAATGCCGCTAAAAACATGTTCTTTAGGGGGCGCCACTAATAACGCTATGTTTCCAAAAAAATATAAATTACAGATTTAAAATATTTGTTAAATAAAATATTTATTTCATCCCAAAAATATATTGTCACAATTAACTTAAAATATTTTTAAACAAAATATTTATTTCACTACAAAAATTACATTTTGTCGCAATTTAATTCCCTCTACATATTTCGTTCCTAAGCCTCTCTTACTCGATCCACTACCTCTCGATCACCACTAATGCCGACCACCATCCCAAATCCCTATTAACATACTTGTGCATATAGCCACTAGCTAAACTTACTATTAAATATTGCTCTAAATGAAAATTTAA
Source organism: Hibiscus mutabilis (assembly GCA_019671005.1). Taxonomy (NCBI): domain Eukaryota; kingdom Viridiplantae; phylum Streptophyta; class Magnoliopsida; order Malvales; family Malvaceae; genus Hibiscus; species Hibiscus mutabilis. The sequence goes on from CM033719.1 coordinate 8,521,191, forward strand.
TGAACAATGACTAATCTATTAAAGATAATATACCTTCCACCACTTCCGAGCATTAAGGAGATCAAAGACTTTTCCCCCCATAAATCTCAAAGAAACTGACAAAGAGTTGGAAGCCATGGTTCTGGTATGTATGGTAAATTAATCTTAAAATATCTTAAGATGCTTTTAGAGGCAGTGGCTGCATGGTATATGTCTTTCCACTTCCTGTGAAGAAAACATAAGATAACTAAAATAATAGTTACAATTTATTAACCTATATACATATTACTAACAAGAATTAAAAGTTACCACAGAAGTATCCATTTATTTTGGTTGAAGATATATATGAATCAATCTAATTTCCTTTTATGTAATATGGCCAGATGACATCAAAGTAAAGAAACAAGAAGACATAATGCTCTCAATCTCAGCATTGCAGCACAATTGAAGAACTCGCACAACCCATGCAGAAAGTTACTGCAAAAGTATCCCTCCCCTTTAACTCCTCCATCTATACTTAGATTTTTCCTTTGGATATTATTTGGCAACCAAAATTTAAAGTAGATAATTTCAGTATTCTCATCTCAATTCTCATCCCAATGCAAAGATAATATGGAACATAAAATTACAAACCAATTAACTTACTAGATTCTCCGCACAAGGAAGGTCTTCTCTTTTAGCCAAATTGACAGCAAGCTCCAAATTGTTCAACTAAAACAAAAAGAACCAGTAATAATTTTTTAATCATCATGTCTGACCCAAGTGATACCAGAAAAAAGAGCAGAAGACATTAAACATACTTGACCACTAACAAATGGTATTATCGTTGCTTCATTTACAGTAACCAACATCACCTGACCTCGCCTGTTGATGGCATAAAACCCTCCCAATGATGAAGCTTCGGAGGTTAAAAATATTGGGTATGGACTGATTCTATATATGTATACAACAATTGCAGTCTCCAGATCATAAACAAAAAGCAACCCTAGCTTGGTGATAACTTAGATCAAACTATATTTGTGGGAGATCTGCCAATTAATAAAAGCTTCTCTTATGCTCACTGAAATGATGAACCATCTAAATCATTTTAGAAGAACAACAATGCAACCTTCAGAAAACCATGAACATCAACAAACAAGACAGGATCAAAATTAACTCACTCAAATTTGGAAAAACTCGGAGTTATTTTTGAAAATCATTTTCCCCCAGCATTGAAAAGAGCCAAGGTCAATAATGAGGAATGTGTTTTAGAACATTAAAGAGAGAATCATTAAAAAAATAAAGCAAAAACAGGGTGGGTTTTGTTGGAGATGACACAATTAAATCTGCAATAGATACAAAATCTGTCAGTTTCAATTAATCACTACCCTACCAAACATCAATAACAACAAGCAATTCCCTAAATATTTCCCCATAAACCTCTTAAAAATGAAGGGGAAAAGCAAAACAAAGTAAAGGAACTTTTGTTTTTCACCTTGGCATCATGAAGCAGGGCATATTCATGCATAATCCAGGGAGTCCTAACTGCTGCCTTAACCGAATTAACCGCATAATTTACAAATTTAGCTTTAGTCCCCAACACTACATTCCCACCATCAAACACATCCTTATATTTCCCTATTCTCCTCCAAAAACCTCCCTTTGCCCTTCTCCTCCTTTTCCCCCTCCCTTTACACTTTGTATAGCAAAACCAGTGCCTTTTCCTCCCCCGATAGCCGTATACAAAGCCAGCGCCATCAGGCAAATCAAACGGCTCGTAATCGTACAAATTGCGCTCGCTTATCAAATCGTAGCTGTAAATATCAGCGGGATCGGCGGCAAAAGAGTTGTTTTTCCCGGTGAGATAAAAATCAAAAAGTACCTTTTCAGAAGGGTAAAATCGACAACCCAGTGGAAGATGATGTATCGACCTAGTTCTCGATGAATCCCCCCCCTTTTTCTCTGTTATCTATCAATGGAAGAATAGAATCTTGATTGTTGCACATCTTGGGCACTGCATTTTAGTCGAATCAGAGAAAAAATGTTCTTTTTCCAGGAATCGAAAATGAGGGGTTCTGAATCGATTTGGGGATCGGGCTGAGTGTTTATTTTGAGAGGGGTTAGTCAAAACGGTAAGCATTTTGTATTTTATTTATATCAGATATAGAATTTTGTGGCGTTTGTAAATTAAAACGCCATTAAATTTTTGTCTATTGCGGCGTTTTTGGAAAAACGTCACTAAAGATCACTTATTTGCGGCGTTTTATTAATAAACGCCACTATTACATATTTTATAGCGGCGCAATAGTTGATCTTTAGTGACGTTTCTCCAGAAACGCCGCAATAAACAAGAATATAGTGGCGTTTACGCCACAAAATCGCCGCTATATACCAACCTTGCTGTAGTGATTGTTTAAATCTCAAACATAATTTTTAATCGTTTTCTTTAAATGTTCTTTTAATAAAAAAATACATTAACGTCCTTAAAAATAATATTTATTATCCCTTTTAAATGAGGTTATTTTGATCAATTTCTCGTAAGATTACTGTCGAGTTAACCAGTAATTCTCACTCAAATAAAAAAATTAATATATATATATATATATATATATATATCTCAATTATATTAGATTCGATATGTATCAAAATCAATTGATACAAACATAAAATTATATAACAATTAATTCAAAAAATATATATAACAATTGAACTCGTCCAAAAATACATGGTTCAATCACTTTGTTTGTAAGGTATATGTACATTGTAAAAGAATTAAAAATATTTATAAATAGATATTACCTTATAATCACTTTTAAATTATTAAAAAATATTATATAACAATTATTTTAATCCAAACTATTACCCCATGAATTATACAAAGCAGATCTCGAACTTTGGAATTCAAGAAATCTAGGCTTCAACATGCTAACTTTATTATCAAAATCTTATCGCAATGTAAGATTCAATTCTAATTAACTTGAAATTTAAATTAATGTTATATTTAGTAACTAGCGAAGAGTTGACGGCTGATAATGAATTATATTAATTTTTAGTAAATTGTATTAATTAATTTAATTATATTAATTGATTTTATAAAAGTAATTGATAAAATTAACTAATAGCGAATAGTCGTTTGTTCATTTGAACAAGCAAAATGATTAGGGATGACCATGGGTCCGGTTGGGCCAGGTTTTTAGTGATCCGCACTCGACCCAAAAATGTAGCACATCTACCCGACCCCGACCCGGTGCTTTATGATGTCCTACCCGACCCGAATTTCAGAGTAAAAACTCAAACTCGGCCCAACATAAATAAAAAATTATTTTTCCATTTTTATTTGATAAAAATAAAGAGTTAATTGAAAAATACAAATAGAGATAGATAATAATTATTCCATTTTCATTAACTAGACAAAATAAGGAGATAATTGAAATATATATAAAGAGATGGACATTATAGCAATTATACCTAAATAAATAGAATAAAATTAAACTAATATTTAGGGTCGAGTCTGGTTTGAAACTCGACCCGACCCGTACTATCCTAAGAAACTCAACCAGAACCTGAAAATTTCTTTAAAAAACCAGACCCTATAGGTTTGGGTCAAAACTTGTCGGGTTTAGATCAAATGATCATCCCTAAAAATGACATATAAGTACATTATTATATTTAATATTTTTTTGAATTGTTTATTGATTATCAATATTAGGTATCTATTAATATGTATTAGATTGAGATCCACTAATTAGCCGAGTGGAAAAAATTCTCATTTACCCCATCTTGTGTGAGTTCGAATCCCGACATTTTCCTTGGAAATGTAAATATCTATCCACTTAATAAAAAATAATATATATATTAGATTATAAAATAATTCTTTTTTTTGATAATATGCATGTCTATCTTATAGTCCATGTTCGGAGTGCGAGGCTGCCCCTCCCAACAAAGTTGTCTCCAAAGTTTGAAAAATAATTAGTTTTTTAATATAACATTACTAAGCATATATATTAATTTTTTATTTATAAAATTATATTTTTAATATATTTTTATTAATTATTAAATTTAAATGATATTTAAAGCATATGTATTAACTTCATCTAATTGATCGGTTAATTCTATAAAATTCAAAACTCTGTTCACCAAACAAGGCTTAAATATTTTTCATAAATTATATCAAAATATGTTTATTTGTATCTGTTCAAATAATACATATATGTAGGTTAGGAATTTGAATCTTGACCTATTGAATGAAGAAAACTGGGCTGGAAGGATCTCCTCAAATTAGACATACAAAATCCGATTCAGATTAGACGGCCAATAAACTGAATACCGATGATTAAACCAAAAAATAATGCATATATAATCTAGATTATCCAATATAATCATATGTATTTGTATATGTATATATATAATATAACAATATATTTAACTAACCATTCTACACGTCCAAGAATTGACACATCAATTTAAAAAATACTAAAAAATTTGTGGCTCCTAGAAATTTTATCATAGGTCCTCCTTGCTACGTCACTCATGTTCCCAAACAATAAGAACTATCTGTTTCATTATTTTTTCTAGGTTCTTTTATAAGTATTTTCACTATATTTGTCTAAAAAATATTTGGGATAATAGAACTTATTGAGCGGTTCCAGTAAAAAAAATGATGATATTCATCATAAGAGATCCGAGTTTGAGCAACTTTATTTACAAGATGTTTATGCCTTATAAAAGGATTAAGAAAAATGTATGAAATAACATTACCATGTAATCATTTTAGTCTATTAAAAAATATTTGAGATAATAAAATATGTATGTAAGTCAAGATATGTGGTTTGCTATATAATTTGTTTTGTTAATTTTATTAATTAGGTGTAAGGACGGAGGTATAATTAAAACATTAGGAAAGACAATAATTTATTAAAAATAAGAGTTTATTAAACCTTTAAATTTAAAAATATAAAAAGATAAATATTTTATTTAATAAATATTTAAACTAAAAAAAGACCTCAATCCCTATTATATCAAAAATTTTGAAGAGAGGCAAGATCTTTTCTCAACCTATACATGCTCGAACAGGAGTCATTAAGTCCTCTGGCTCTGGTGTTTCTAGTCATTAAAACCAACTTTGATAGAGCATTGGCTGTTGTCAGCGAGAAGGGTGGATTAGAACTATTTCTAGAAATGAACATGGTGCGATTCAGGCAAAATTGCCTACGAAGAGCTTGATCGATCCATGTCGTTAAATAATGTTACAATAATATTTTTAAAGTAAATTATTAAAATTTAAACTCACATAAAAATATGACAAAAAAAACCACATAAAAGATAAAGTAGATAAACATGCCTAACTAGTAGACCGATTAATGAATCTTAATTAGAAAAACATCTTTTAAGTACGAGTGACTTGAATAAGAGATTAACGAATCAGTATTAAAAGATACATACAAACTTTGAATAGATAATACGAATGTAAATGCACATTTAGTTCTCTCAAAACATATTAGAGTCAATAATTAGTTGTTCTTTTAGCTGCATTTTTTTATCGTTTCATGGATGGACCTTACATTTCGCAAAGCCAATAACTTCTCTAAAATTATGTGAACCACCCGCCGATCTTTTTAGTAGCTAAAACTAGGCATTTCTCCCACAATATAATCCCCCCTCCAACGCTTCCATCTTCATAGCATAAGCAGCCTTGGCCAAGACCAAGGTGGTCAATAATGGATAATCGTCAACCTCTTCCGGCCTTGGGCTGCTTTTTTTTCCTCTCTTGTTTTTTATTATATAAAGCACCACCCACTTCCGCATTAACTGACAACGAAGCGTCTTATATCGCTCGCCGTCAGCTCTTAACTCTCCCCGAAAATAGTGATCTCCCTGAGGGGTTTGAAAATACAGTGAAAACAACCGGAACTTTCGAAAACGAAAGGCTTAGGAAGGCTTTCATCGCTCTTCAAGCCTGGAAAAAGGCTATGTACTCCGACCCTTTGAACACCACCAGGAACTGGTTTGGGAATGATGTGTGTAGCTACAAAGGTGTGTTCTGTGCTCAGGCATTGGATGACCCCAAACTGAAGGTCGTCGCTGGTGTTGACCTTAACCATGCCGACATCGCCGGTTACTTTCCAGTAGAGATGGGTTTGTTGACTGACCTTGCGTTGCTCCATTTAAATTCAAACAGGTTTTGTGGTATTATCCCTAGGAGCTTTTCAAGGCTGACGATAATGTACGAATTTGATATCAGCAACAATCGGTTCGTTGGCCCTTTCCCTGAAGTTGTAATGATATGGCCAGACGTTAAGTATATTGATATACGATTCAATAATTTTGAAGGTTGTTTACCACCGGCGATCTTCGAGAAGGATCTGGATGCATTGTTTTTAAACGATAACCGGTTCACTTGCACGATCCCTGAAACAATTGGCAAATCTAACGTCTCGGTTGTGACATTTGCAAACAATAAATTTTCAGGGTGTATTCCACACAGCATTGGGGGAATGAAGAGATTGAATGAGATTATTTTCTTGAACAATGGGCTTGGTGGTTGTTTCCCGGAAGAAATCGGATCGATGGAGAATCTCACTATTTTGGATGTTAGCTACAATTCATTTACAGGTAGTTTGCCGCAAAGTTTATTGCGCTTGAAGAAAATTGAGATTTTGGATATTTCTAACAACAAGTTGACGGGATCTGTGCTTGAAGATGTTTGCAAGAAACCAAGCTTATCGAATTTCACGTTTTCTCACAACTATTTCAGTGAGGAGCCGAATGCATGCATATCGCCAGATAGGAAGAACATTATATTAGATGATACGGGCAATTGTATGGCTGGCCGGATGAAGCAGAAGTTGGAAAATGAATGTCAACCGGTGGTGAGTAAACCGGTTGATTGTAGCAAGGATCAATGTTCTGCAGGGACTTCACCTCCTAAGCCTAACCCACCAAAACCATATGTTCAAGTTCCTTCAATTCCGAAGCCACAACCAAAACCGTCACCTGATTTATTTGATCAATCTCCAGTGACTCCTATTAGGCCACCGACACCTGTAGTTCATTCTCTATCTCCGGTACCAGTTCAATCTCCACCGCCAGTTTTTTCTCCTCCTCCGACACCAGTTCAATCTCCACCACCATTAAATCTTTCTCCTCCTCCGACACTAATTCAATCTTCACCACCGGTACCAATCCAGTCCCCACCACCACCAATTCCTTCTTCACCTCCGGTACCAGTCCGTTCCCCACCAACACCAGTTTCTTCTCCACCTTTAGTACCAGTTCATTCTCCACCACCACTAGTTTCTTCTCCACCTCCGGTGCATGCCCATTCCCCACCACCACCAGCTCTTTCTCCACCTCCGGTACCAATCCATTCATCACCACCAATTTCTTCTCCACCTCTGGTACCAATCCATTCATCACCACCACTACCACCAATTTCTTCTCTACCTCCGGTACCAGCCCATTCTCCACCACCACCAGTTTTTTCTCCACCTCCTATACCAGTCCATTTCCTATCACCACCAGTTTTATCTCCACCTCCAGTACCAATCCATTCTTCACCACCACCGATTTTTTCTCCACCTTCGATATCAGTGCATTCCCCACCACCAGTTCTTTCTCCACCTCCAGTACCAGTCCATTCCCCACCACCACCAGTTTCTTCTCCACCTCCAATACCAGTCCATTCCCCCCCACCACTAGTTTTTTCTCCACCACCGGTACCAGTCCATTCCCCACCACCACCAGTTCATTCTCCACCTCCGGTGCTAGTCCATTCCCCATCACCACCAGTTCATTCTCCACCTCCGGTACCAATCCATTCCCCCCCACCACCAGTTTTTTCTCCACCTCTGGTATTAGTTCATTCCCCACCACCACCAGTTCATTCTCCACCTCCAGTGCTAGTCTATTCCTCACCACCACCAATTTCTTCTCCACCTCCGGTACCAGTCCATTCCCTACCACCACCAGTTCATTCTCCACCTCCAGTTTCAGTCCATTCCCCACCACCACCGGTACCAATCCATTCCCCACCACCACCAGTTTCTTCTTCACCTCCGGTACCAGTCCATTCCCCACCACCACCAGTTTACTCTCCACCTTCGGTACCAGTCTATTCCTCACCACCACCAGTTTATTCTCCACCTCTGGTACCAGTCCATTTCCCACCACCACCAGTTTATTCTCCACCTCCAGTACCAGTCCATTCCCCACCTCCGGTATCAGTCCGTTCCCCACCACCGCCAGTTTCTTCTCCACCTTCGATATCAGTCCATTCTCCACCACCACTAGTTTCTTCTCCACCTCGGGTACCAGTCTATTCCCTACCACCACCTGTCCAGTCACCGTCACCACTGGTCTATTTCCCGCCACTACCGGTCCACTCTCCACCTCCACCAGTTCACCCTCCACCTCCATCAGTTGTCAAACTCGCACCACCTCCCAAAGTAGATTTTGTTCTCCCACCAAACATTGGATTCCAATACTCGTCACCACCTCCACCAATATTTCCGGGCTACTAAATAGTACTATTGCCTTGATGTATTTCTATTGTATATTTTCCCTCTCGGGTGAAGATGAAAATGAGCAAAAATGATCTTAATTTTTCTTATTGGGTTTGCAATTTCGTTTTAATTGTGCATACTATATATATATATATTCATCTATTCCCTTTACACTATTTTAAACAAACATTGGTAATATTAATGAAATGTCTTTTCTCTTATACATTATAAAAATCTATTCTTTGTTTGATAATTAGTATATAATTATCCTCTTTTGGTACCGGTTCAATCTTCACCACCAGTTTTTTCTCCTCTTTCGGTACCAATTCAATTTCCACCACCATTAGTAGATAATTATCCTCCTCCGACACCAATTCAATCTTTACCACCACTAAATATTTCTCCTCCCCCGACACAAATTCAATCTCTACCATCTGTACCAGTCTATTCCCGAGCACCACCAGTTTTTTCTCCACATTCGGTACCAGTCCTTTCTTCACCATCACCCGTTCTTTCTTCACCTCTGATACCAGTCCATTCTCCACCACCACCAGTTCTTTCTCCACCTTTGGTACCTGTCTATTCCCCCACCACTACCAGTTCTTTATCCACCTCCGGTATCAATCCATTTCCCACCGCAACCACCAGTTTTTTCTCTTACTTCAGTATCGGTCTATTCCCCACCATCACCAGTTTCTTCTCCGCCTCCGATACTAGTCTATTCCCCACCACCACCAGTCTAGTCACCTCCACCACCGGTCCACTCTCTGGCAGCACTGGAGAAAATGTAACCCCTAAATATAACCCCAAATATTTCACAAACCTGGCTATAATACCACCAAATGTAACCCCTCGACCTGGCCCAAACGTCAGACTGAACCGAGCAAGCTACATTGGGCTTGCCGAAACAAACCCAGAATAATTAACTCAAATTAGGTCCATTTTTTTATCTTGTCTAGATTCAATATTATGAGCTAGAGTGTACATACTGGCAGCAGTTACAAGACTCAACCGCAGCAGAGACATAACAACATCCAATCAAGCAATTTAACATTTTAGGGACCTAACCGTAAATCTGAGAAATTATGAGGGCTTACTTAAATTTGAAGTTACCAACCCTTAATTAGTCAGATTACATGCATACTTGTCAAATTTTAGCTTAAACCAATCAACTAAACACATTATATCGGCATGCATACGAAATAAGGACCAAAATGAAAGAATCTAAAACCATGCCATCATGTTAACTAAAACAACGCATTGTGGTATCGGTACGTGGGATAGGGTATCGACACGAGGACTATTTTTCAAAGGAGTATACCGGTACACTTCCTTGTGTATCGGTACCCCGGCTAAAATGTCAAAATCTCAGATTCTAATAGCTAAAACTCATACTGATACGCCTCTTCGAGTATCGATCCCCAGGCCAATTTTTCAAAGGAAGCGTATCGGTACTTGGGGTCGTGTATCGATACACCTGGGTCTGTAATGTCCAAATTTACTGGTTTAACATTCAGTTGACACCCCAAACATGCTAGATCAAAAATAAACTTAAACACCATAGAACCAGGGACTAAAGCAAACCAAAAGCCATCAATAACGGAAACAATTGAGGATAAATTGAACCACTTCACAACACTAGAGTCATGCTCCATAAACTCATTTCAAATCAACATTCAAAAGGAAATCTAAGGTACAATTCAACATTGGCATCATATCAATTGATTATTAGAACCACTTTAAGCGTGCTTGAACCATAAAAGCATAAGCATAGGCATAAACATCCACAACCTATATTCAAACTAGGAAAGCCTTAAAAACATCAACATAGGCCAACAACTATCAAACATGTTTCAAACTATCAACAATAATATACCAACAAACCACAACATATAAACCTCCAAAACATAATAAAATCTAGGTTTACAAACCCCCCAAAACATGGTAACACATTGCCTTATTAACCGAATTAAAACTAAGTCTCTCATACTTAAATGGTTGTCGTGTTCTTAGACCTTCCTTGCCGAGATAATGATGTCCCTCAACACTATTTCTCTGCATCAATTTGCAAAGAGAGCGTAAGCACACAATGCTTATTGAGGTTGCTCAAAGATAAGAACATTGATACAATTCAAAACTCTTTTGAAAACCAAATAATATTTGAGTGATACACATGCTTAGATAAAACAAAGTATTTTCTCATTTATTTCCAAAACGTACCATGCATAACAACCATATGCATCGAAACACTTTTCATATATATTATATTTCTCATATATTGGCAAGTATTGTAACCATGGATAGATTTATCACTACCCTTTTCATTCAAAAACAGATTGTTTATTAAACCACATCAGATACACAAATTTTCCCAGTAGACTTACCTCTACCTAATCTCACTTCAGCCCAGGATAGGCTTACCCCTACTCGTCGTGATAGACTTACCTCTACCACCAGCAATAGGCTTACCCCTATATAAGAAGCCGAAAAATACCATCAGCCAGAGTAGCCATATTGCTATACCTCAAGAGCCGCAGAGCGATCGACTTTATATTATAGTGCACTTTAACGCTATGGCATGCCAACTATATTAGATACTTTATCATTTATGTCATGTAGCCAATATATCATTTTCAAATACATTTACTTACTGCTTTCCAATGCATTTCACAAAACTGTTTCATATGCAAAACCACATTGCCAAAGGCAACAACACATTCCTTCTAGGAATAAACCTCAATGCTCATAGACATTCAAAATCTTTAATAAACATTGCATATCAATCCAAAACAATGTATTTACAGTAAGTAAATCAAACTATGCTTTTACTAAAACATGAAAAATCGCAAGCTCATATCAATCCGATACTCAAGCCGAAATAGGGAAAACTTACGCTTGAGCTTATTTAAGATTTTTAGGCTACAACTAAACCCTCGCGATCAGTCAATCAAACCTTTTAAGAGTTTTAACGTGTATACACACTCACCGATACACTTTGCTTTGCTCGTCAACACTAATATAGCCACCAAAAAGCGATGTACGCAACTAGGCCATCATGCCTTGATTGTCCCCTATTTTAACAACATAAAACAAAAGGGAAAATGCATCATTATGCATTCTACTCATTGCCAAAGAACAATCCCTTGCATCCTTAACAATATCCTTCCAAAAACTAGCCAAAACTACAAAAAACTACAACGATCTTCAAACAACCACCACCTATCGTCAACCTTACGATTCTAACATTCAATCCTCACCAAAACACAACCAAACACACTTCCTAAACATACTTATACCTCCAGCAACACAAGAACACACATAACAGCCCCAAAAACCACTAAAAACTCACCTAAAAATTAATCAATCAAATAGTTTTGGTGTAACGCCCCGATTTTAGGCCTAGGTGTTTTCTAGGTCGATTAGACGGTCCGGTAGACCGAATTAGAGGATTCGAGTTAGTTTCGGGATTAATTTGAAATAAATAGTTTTGAAAGGGATAAAAGTAAAGGAAAATATCCTAAAATCATTATTTAATATGTAGATGATTTTGGTAAAATCAATTTTGGAAAATGGAATTTTGACATTTTGGCTAGTGACCAAAATGTAAAGAATGAAAAATTGTTTTTAGTGACTATTTTGTAAAAGAGTCAAAACTTAGAATCTTTAAGGAGCTATTTGGCCAAAGTCTAATATTAGACTTTTCTCCTTAATTGGTTATTTTAAAATGTTTTAAAAGGGTATAAATAGGCTTGGAGAATTAATTTTATAATTAATTTTTAAAAACAAACTTTACGTAACTTTTCTCTAAAAGATTTCTCTCAAATTCTCTCCAGCTAAACACCCATTTCTTCTTCAAAATCCTCATGCAACTTTTTGATTTCTTCAATCTTTTGATTTCAAATGAGTTTCCTATGATTTCCTATCAAAACCTTATTGCTTTAATTTTGTTTTCTCATGTAAATCAATCAAATTAAGGGGAAAAGTCAGCATTAGAGGTGAGCTTCATTATTCTCCTCTAATGAATGGTTCTTTACTGAAATTCCTAAGTTATTGATCCTTTATAAATGTTTTCTAATGAGTTTTAATGATTTAATTATAGAAAATTGGTTAAATCAAGGTTTAATTGACGAGATTGATTGATTTTCGTATTGGATATATTTTGTTGTGTTCTTGATTGGATTAGAACATGATTTTGATGTTTTATAATGTTAATAAGTTGGTTTTAACATTGGAATCCCGAAACTAGGTGAATCTCTAATTTTCTAGGTGGTTAATTATGAGTTTTTGTGGAGTTGTAGATGTTTAATGAATACTGAGGGTATAAGGATGATGTAAATGTGTTTTTGGATGTTAATTTATGATGATTGATGAATCAAACCTTTAGGTTTTAGCTGGGTTAAATGTGAAAGATGTTTGAGGTTGTTGTGAAAGAAAATTGGTAAGAGTTTGATGATGATTTGTGTGAATTGATGTTGTTGGGCTATTGAATGCATTTTGATGCATTGAATCCTCTATTTTGTGTGGCTAAAACAGGGGATGTTTATCCTAAAGCTTGAGGTGGGGTTTCGGAAGTCTTGGAGGCTTAGATTTACATCGGCGATCAAAGTTTTACGTAGTCGGTGAGTGAGAACATGGTTTACAACTTTTCAAAGGTTTGAAAGTTGTGTTTGGGAGTTTAGATTAAGCTTGATACGCTGGTCTAAGCTCAGAAGTAAGTGAAGGATAATTTTTCTCTTGTTCTCGGTTTGACAATTGATTTTGATGTATTTCTTTTGATGATTTAATTTTTCACTGTTATATACATGATTTAGAGCTTGCCGTAGTGGTGCTTGCGCTGAAGATTTAGAGACATTATCTCTACAAGGAGAAGTGTATTATGTACACTGATCATAAGAGTTTGAAGTATTTGATGTAGCAAAAGGAGTTAAACCTTAGGCAACACGGATGGTTGGAGTTACTCAAGGATTATGATTTGACAATCAAGTATCATTCAGGCAAGGCGAATGTTGTGGTCGATGCTTTAAGTAGAAAAGCGGTGGTTGAATTGAGGGCTATGTTTGCGAGGTTAAGTGTGACGCGTGATGAGGGTTTGTTGGCCGAGTTGTGAGTGAAGCCATCTTTGTGGCAGTTGATTAAAGAAAAACAACCTTATGATGAGTCATTGATATCGCATGTTAAAGATATCGTGGATGGAAATTTGACGAATTCTCACTTTAATGATGATGGGGTGTTATGTTTCAAAGATCGGATAGTGGTGCCTAGTGATGATGAGTTGAGGTAAACTATTTTGACCGAGGCTCATGCTAGTCATTTTGCTATGCATCTTGGTAGTAGCAAGATGTATAGAGATCTAAAGTAATAGTATTATTGGGTGGGTTTGAAAAAGGATGTGACTGAATTTGTTGCTAGATGTATGGTGTGTCAGCGTGTTAAGGCCGAACATCAGTTTCCTTCCAGGCTGTTGCAACCGTTGAGAATTCCAGAATAGAAATGAAAAAGGATCACCATAGATTTTGTGTCGGAGTTACCTTTGACACCGACTAAAAAGGATTCTATTTGGGTGATTGTTTATAGGTTTACGAAGTGTATACAACGTATACCTTGGATAAGTTGGTAGATCTTTATATTGCTGAAATTGCGAGGTGTCGTACGCCTTTATGTTGTGCTGAGGCTGGAGAAAAGTATGTTTCTATGCCTGATATGTTGAAAGATACGGATGAAATGGTGGAGCTTATTTGTGATCGTTTGAAAGCTGCTTCGGATAGGCAGAAATCCTATGCAAATTTCAAGCGTAGAGAGGTTGAGTACGCGGTTGGTGAAAATGTTTTCTTAAAGGTTTTACCCTGGAAGAAGGTGTTGCACTTTGGGCGCAAAGGAAAGTTAAGTCTGAGGTTTATTGGACAGTATGAAGTGTTGGAAAGCGTAGGTCCTGTGGCTTACCGGTTGAGTTTGCTTCCTGAGTTGGAGAAGATTCATAATGTGTTTCACCTATCCATGTTACGAAGGTATCGTTCGGATCCGTCGCATGTGATGCCAATGGAGGATGTTGAGTTACGACAGATTTGGCCTATAATAAGGAACCAATGGAGATCCTTGACTCCAGTAGTAAATTTCTTCGTGGCAAGACAATTGAGCTTGTTAAGGTGTTGTGGCGACATCGCGGTGTTGAGAAGGCTACGTGGGAGAATAAGTCGGATATGAAAGAACAGTTTTCGCATCTGTTTCCATCAGGTAAATTTTTGAGGACGAAATTTCTTAAGTGGGGGAGAGTTGTAATGCCCTGTTTTGGGCCTAGTTGTTTTTTAGGTCGATTAGACGGTTCAATTGACCGGATTAGAGGATTAGAGTTGGTTTTGGGATTAATTTAAAATAAATAGTTTTGAAAGGGATAAAAATAAAGGAAAATATCATAAATCATTATTTAATATGTATACGATTTTGGTAAAATCAATTTTGGAAAATAGAATTTTGAAACTTGACATTTTGGCTAGTGACCAAAATGTAAAGAATGGAAAATTGTTTTAGTGACTATTTTGTAAAAGGGTCAAAACTTAGAATCTTTAAGGAGCTATTTGGCCAAAGTCTAATATTAGACTTTTATCTTTAATTGGTTATTTTTAAAAGGTTTTAAAAGGGTATAAATAGGCTTGGAGAATCAATTTTATAATTAATTTCTAAAAACAAACTTTACGTAACTAACTTTTCTCTAAAAGTTGGTTAGTGATTTTGGGATTAATTTAAAATAAATAGTTTTGAAAGGGATAAAAATAAAGGAAAATATCATAAAATCATTATTTAATATGTAGATGATTTTGGTAAAATCAATTTTGGAAAATGGAATTTTGAAACTTGACATTTTGGCTAGTGACCAAAATGTAAAGAATGGAAAACTGTTTTTAGTGACTGTTTTGTAAAAGGGTCAAAACTTAGAATCTTTAAGGAGCTATTTGTCCAAAGTCTAATATTATACTTTTATCTTTAATTGGTTATTTTTAAAAGGTTTTAAAAGGGTATAAATAGGCTTGGAGAATCAATTTTATAATTAATTTCTAAAAACAAACTTTACGTAACTAACTTTTCTCTAAAAGATTTTCTCTCAAATTCTCTCCAGCCAAACACTCTTTTCTTCTTCAAAATCCCCAGGTAACTTCTTGATTTTTCAATCTTTTGATTTCAAATGAGTTTCCTATGATTTCTTATCAAAACCTTATTGTTTTAATTCTGTTTTCTCATGTAAATCAATCCAATTAAGGGGAAAATCAGCATTAGATGTGAGCTTCATTCTTCTCCTCTAATGAATGGCTCTTTAATGAAAATCCCAAATTATTGGTCCTTTATAAAAAATTTCTAATGAGTTTTAATGATTTAATTATGGAAAATTGGTTAAATCAAGGTTAATTGATTAGATTGATTGATTTTTGTATTGGATCTGTTTTGTTATGTTATTGATTGGATTATAACACGATTTTGATGTTTTATAATGTTAATAAGTTGGTTTTAACATTGGAATCCTGAAACTAGGTGAATCTCTAATTTTTTAGGTGGTTAGTTATGAGTTTTTAAGGAATTGTAGATGTTTAATGAATGCTGAATGTATAAGGATGATGTAAATGTGATTTTGGATGTTAATTATAATTGATGAATCAAACCTTTAGGTTTTGGCTGGGTTAAATTTGGAAGATGTTTGAGGTTGTTTTCGGTTGTTGTGAGGGGGAATTGGTTAGAGTTTGATGAGGATTTGTGTGAATTGATATTGCTGGGCTATTGAATGTATTTTGAGGCATTGAATCCTCTGTTTTTGTATGGCTAAAATAGGGGAGGTTGATCTTCAAGCTTGAGGTGGGGTTTTTGTATGGCTAAAATATGGTTAAATTGTTCATTATTGTTGGGAGGGTTGTTTTGTTAAACTCCTTGTTTGCAAAATTTAAATGTTGTTTTGGATTTGTGTAAGGCTTAAAATACTTGATGTGTGTTTGGATCTATGTTTTGAATGTTGAGTAGGAAGCATGCCTATAGATGTTGTGAATATTTGAATTATGCTTGGTTGATTTGCTTAAAATGCTTGAATGATTGTGTCAAATATGCAGGTGAGGATTTATGATGTTTAGATAAGATTTGGTAATGTTTAGAGGGAGCCAAAGTGTCATATGTTGGACCTAGAGGTCATTACAGGCCTTCGCATACCTGTACGGGTCCCTTGGTTTCGGTACGCGGGGTCTAGGAAGGCTCAGAGCAACGAAAATTTACAAAGGGTACCGGTACGCCTAGCCACCGTATTGGTACGCCTAGAGGAAAATATACACTACTTTTGGTACACGAGCTCCTGTACCGGTACGCTCTTTAGCTATTAGAATCTAGTTTTCGAAAATAACTCTTAAGGGATCGGTACGGGGGAGTAACATATCGGTGCGGGTTTGTTCGACACACCGTATCGATACAAGGTTACCAGTATCGATACGCAAATTCATTATGTTAGTTGAACCATATCGATATGGTTATGTCCGTATCGATACGCATTGTATTTCTTTAGGTTTCTGCCTGCTGAAGTTTCAAATTGTGTAGTTTAGTCCCTTAATGTTATATATGCAATTAAATGAGTTTGGTTGATTGTTTTAAGCTGGATTTTGACATGTTAGCATGAAATTGGATTAATGAATGATTGGTAACTTGGAATTTGATTAAGACCTTGTAATTTGTGAAAATTATGTTTTGGTCCCCGAAGTGCATGTTTTGGAATCTGATCGCAATGTTAACGTATCCGCTGATGCATGTTCACCTTAGGATCTAAATAGATGCATTTAGACAAGATAAAAAAATAGACCCAATTTAGGTTTTTAGTTCGGGTTTGCTTCGTCAAACCTAATGTGACTCTTTTAGCTCGGTTTCGGCTAGACCAGGTTAAGGGGATTACATTCGGGATTTATTTCAACAATATCATTTCACAATATGTTTACCTTATAAAAATATGGATTTACCCAATCAAAATCTTCAGGTTTCATCAACTTAATCAAAACTTTAAGCAAATCATCAAAATCTCAATTAACCAACCAATTCTTGAAATTCATTGCAAAACTAAGTTAAAACCAATCTAATATCAACCAACTACTAGGGAATATCAATAAAGAACCTTAGTTTTAAGAGAGGAGAAGAAATTCACTTTTGAAGAAACTCCCACCAAAATTGATTTATGTATTTGCTTGAAATCAATCAAACTTGTGAATTGGATAAAATCTTTGAGAAATATTTGCAAGGTTTTGTTAGGAATCAAAATTAGAATCAATTCATAGATTCTCCATTGAAAATCAACAAGGAATTCTAAAAATCTTGTTTGGAAATTGAAATGGAAAGCGAGGGAAAATAAGGAGAGAAAATTAGAAAGAATAGAAAAATGATTTAGAAATCAATTAACCGTCAATTCCTTACTCAATTAAGGTGGTATTTTTGATTAAAAAATTAGAAAATAATAGCTCTCTAAGGATTCGTAGTATTGGCCCATTTACAAAATAGTCACTAAAAATAGTTTTGCAAACTTTACAATTTAGTCACTAAATCAAAATGTCACCTTGATTAGTTTAAATAATTCCCAATTTAATTATCAAAACACTTGGTAATTTAATTAAATATTTTTAGTACGTCAAACCAATTTTTATTTCAACCATTTTTATTTTTTAAAAATATTAATTCTCGAAACTCATTTTACCGATTAATCCGGTTTGACCGAGTCGAACCCAACCCGACCAAACTTCTAAATTTATAACCCTATTTTTGGGTACTACAACAACCACCAGTTTCTTCTCTTCCTCCAGTATTAGTCCATTCCCCACCATCATCAGTTTCTTCTCCACTTCCGGTACTAATCCATTCCCCACCACCACCTGTCCGATCACCTCCACTACTGGTCCACTCTCCACCTCCAAATGTTGTCAAACTCGCACCACCTCCCAAAGTAGATGTTGTCCTTCCACTAAACATTGTATATTTACTTTTAGTTGTACATACTATATATATATATATATATATATATATATTCCCTTTACACTACTTTAAACAAATAATCGTAATATTAATCAAATGCCTTTTCTCTTATACATTATAAAAATCTATTCTCTATTTGATAATTAGCGTTGATAGTAGACTATATTAGCTGATAGTCGATAGCATTAGTTGATTTAAGGTTAATTACATAAATAGTACCCACATATTCCTGCGTTACTGTTTTAGTACCCTAACTATTTTTTTGGCAAAATGGTACCTAATGTTACATTTCGTTTTTATTTTGGTATCTCGCCGTTAAAAAATTAACATGTTGACTATGAGAAAGAAAAACACACATGGCATACTGACAATGAGAGAGAAAATCAGACTGCCACATCATTTCCTCACTCATAGTCAGCATGCCACGTGCACTTTTTATGATTTTAGTCGACATGGTATGCTAACTAGGAGAGAAAAATGATGTGGTAGCCTGCCACGTGTGATTTTCTCTCCTTGTCAGTATGCTGTTAATTTTTTAATGGCGGGGTACCAAAATAAAAACAAAATGTAACATTAAGTACCATTTTACCAAAAAAATAGTTAGGGAAACAAAATAGTAACACGGAAATAGGTGGGCCACTATTTATGTAGTTAACCCTTATATTTAATACTTGTTTGAATAATTTATTAGTTATTAATATTTTTTATCTATTAATATTAATTTGATTATGAAAATTAATCTTTTTAATATCATTACTAAGCATATATGAAAGATGTATATATTAATCTCTTATTTGAGAAATTATTTTTAATATAATTTTAATAATTATTAAAATTTAATTTATATATTAATTTTAATTTATGAAATTATATTTTGAATATAATTTTATTGATTATTAAATTTAGATGTATATATTAATTTCTTATTTATGAAATTATCTTTTTAATTTTATTAATTATTTAAATTTATGTTATTTAGAGAAACATTTTGTAATTGTCAAGGATAAAAGAGTCTTTACAAAAAAAAATTTAAACCTCTAACTAAAAAGCTTCTAAAAAGAGCTATTTCAAATTAAGAAATTTCACCTTAATCTACTATTACAATCATCTATTTATCAAAAATCAAACTTTTAAAATTGATTTAAACATCTCATTTTGGCTCAAAAAAATATATACCAAACATGGTTTATATAAATATAGGGACAAAGTGAGTGAAGGTTTGGGACCGTCACCCCAAATTCTTTTATTAAAAGATATAATAATTTTTACTTAAAATTTTAATTTATTTGAACTTTATTCATTTTTTAATAATTAATTATATTTTATTTCCTTATCTTGATTTCTCACTCCATCGTTATATAAATCTCACTTGAGCAGAATGCAACAATGTATATATTCTATTTCAGGTTGTAAAATGTTTACACAACAGAACAATTCCTTGTATATCATAATTTCATCAAATGAAATCAACTGTTCCTCTTAATTTTAATGTATCTAACGGATTTATTAGCTGCATTAAGGGTGTACAAAATTCGACTCAAGTTAAAAAAAATAAATTATTTGATTTGATTTAATACAAAAATATTTGACTCGTAATTTTATAAACTCGACTCAATTCAGAAAAAAATTTAAATAAAGTGAGTTATAAAGTGGGAATCCGAATAACTCGAAATTTTAGTAATTAGTGGATTTGTTTTCAAGTTTGAGTTGAGTCTCTCAATTCTGTAGTGTATATATGAAGAAATATATGTGCAATTGTGTATTGTATACGGTTATAGAAAACCATTTAAATTGTTACTAAATTAGTACCATAACATTATAAATGTTTACAATTAAATTTGATCAGAAACTTGAACAACTCGACTCAAAAAAAGTTTTAAAAAAATGAGTTATAAAATATTACTCTTTAGTTCGATTAACTTAAAATTTTTTGACTCGACTCGATTCGATCTAATGCACACTCACAAGCTTCCCAATGAAAAGATTATAGTATTAGTTTTGGAATCCTTTTAGGTTGGGGTGGAATAAGATTAAAAAATCCAAGGATAAAGTTAAATTTTATTTTAAAATGATTAAAATTGAATTATTGACAATCGGAAGATGTTAAAAATTAAAGTTATGTCATTTAATAAAGAGGGGCAAGACCTGTGCCTCGACGACAATTCCTGGACCATTTGTAGGTTTCATTAAAAAAATTCTGATGAAGTTAACATACGGAAATGCCATTAATAAATCAAAACAAAGCAGTGGTGTAAACTGTAAACTAAGAGATTGTATATAGGGCGGACAAAACTCAACTCGAAAAAATTTAACTTGTTTTGCCCGACTCATAATTTTATAAGTTCTACTCGACTTTAAAAAATTTTAAATAAAATTTGAGTTATAAAATAAAAATTCGAATAACTCGAAAATTTTAGTAATTAATTAATAAATTTTTAAGTTCGAGTCGAATCTTTTAATTCTTCCCGATATATTATATATGCCACATGTGAAAATATGAAGATATATATATATGTGTGTGTGTCGTATATGGATTTAGTAAGTCGTATAGATTGGAATAAATATATATTATAACATTATAAATAATTACAATTAAATTTATACATAAACTCGACTTGAATAAAAAAAATCAAATAAAATTTGAATCATAAAATAGAAGTCGTAAACTCGACTAACTCAATTTTTTTACTCGATCAAACACTCAACTCTAATTATACATACTATTTTGTAATCTGTCTTTAGGTTAGATGATACTATTTGGCATCTTTAGCCTGCGGCTTAAACATGTTGGTTCATCTAAATCAACATAATCAAGGCACATGAAAAGACGTAACTACAGATGAAAAAGAAGAAAGTAGTACTCGAGTATCATCTAACCTAAGACGGGTTTAAGCATATTAGCACAATAATCTATTTGTAACATGTTAGCAGAATATATGCATCAACTGGCAACTGCTACTACTCTATAACTATAAAGATAAGTTTGTCTGAAATCAAGTCTATCATAAGCATGCATATTAGCATACTTTTAAAAAACAAAAATACAAGTGATTATATCGTTACCTTTTTGAATTTGGTGAGTAAAAGTGAGCATATAAAGTATAAGTGACCATTATAATAATTTAAGATTTATGGCTTATGGTTAAGGTTTAGAATTAAGTTTATGGTATAAGGTTTATGATATATTTTTAGGGTTTAGGATTTATAATTTAGGGTTAGACACAAAAAAGGGACAGAATTTTCGTTCGAGACTTTGTCTAAACTAAAAAAAATGTCTTAAAGAAAAAATAAATAAAAACATGATCAAACTCCATTAAGTAAAACCTAAGTTGTATATTCCTTTATTTCAAAGCCTTCCAAATAGAACCACCCAGCAATCTTTTCGGTAGCTAAAATTAGACAACTTCCCTTAATATAACCCCCTTCCCACGGTTCCATCTTCATTGCATGAGAAACCTTGGGCAGGCCAAGGTGGTCAATAATGGATACTCATCAAGTTCTTCCGGCCTTGGGCTGCTTTCTTTTCCTCTCTTATTTTCTCTTGTATAAAGCAGCAACCACTTCCGCATTATCCGACGACGAAGCGTTTTATATCGCTCATCGTCAGCTCTTAAATCTCCCGGGAAATGGTGATATTCCCGACGGGTACGAGTTTACGGTGCAAACAACCGAAACTTTCGAAAACGAAAGGCTTAAGAGGGCTTACATTGCTCTTCAAGCCTGGAAAAAGGCTATATACTCCGATCCCTTGAACACCACGGCAAACTGGTTTGGATCCAACGTGTGTAGCTACAAAGGTGTGTTTTGTGCTCAGGCATTGTATGACCCCACATTGAAGGTCGTCGCCGGTGTCGACCTTAACCATGCCGACATCGCCGGTTACTTTCCGGTAGAGATGGGGCTGTTGACCGACCTTGCATTGCTTCATTTAAATTCAAACAGGTTTTGCGGTATTGTCCCCAAGAGCTTTTCAAGGCTGACGATAATGTATGAATTTGATATCAGCAGCAACCGATTCGTTGGCCCTTTCCCTGAAGTTGTATTGTTGTGGCCACAAGTTAAGTTTGTTGATTTACGGTTCAATAATTTTGAAGGTTGTTTACCACCGACGGTCTTCGAGAAGGATCTGGATGCATTGTTTTTAAACAATAACCGATTCACTTGTTCGATCCCCGAAACAATCGGCAAATCTAACGTCTCGGTCGTGACATTTGCAAACAATAAGTTTTCAGGGTGTATTCCACGCAGCATTGGGGGAATGAAGAGATTGAATGAGATTATTTTCTTGAACAATGGGCTTGGTGGTTGTTTCCCGGAAGAAATCGGATCGATGGAGAATCTCACTATTTTGGATGTTAGCTACAATTCATTTACGGGTAGTTTGCCTCAGAGTTTATCGAACTTGAAGAAAGTTGAAATTTTGGATATTTCTAACAATAAGTTGACGGGATCTGTGCTTGAAGGTGTTTGTAAGTTGCCTAGCTTGTCGAATTTCACGTTTTCTCGTAACTATTTCAGTGAGGAGCCGAATGCTTGTATATCGCCGGAGAGGAAGAACATTGTATTGGATGATACGGGTAATTGTGTGGCTGGCCGGATGAAGCAGAAGTTGGAAAATGAATGCCAACCGGTGGTGAGTAATCCGGTTGATTGTAGCAAGGATCAGTGTTCTGCAGGGTCTTCACCTCCTAAGCCCGAGCCACCAAAACCACCGGTTCAAGCTCCTCCAACGCCGAAGCCAGAACCACCGTCACCTGATCCATTTGATCAATCTCCGGTGACTCTTGTTAGGCCACCGGCACCTGTGGTTTCTTCACCTCCACCTCCGGTTCCCGTTCAACCTCCATCTCCGATCCCAGTTCAATCGCCTCCACCACCAGTCTTCTCCCCACCACCGCCGGTGCACTCTCCACCCCCACCAGTCCTCTCACCACCACCACCTGTTCCCTCTCCACCACCGCCAGTGTACTCTCCTCCCCCACCGGTCTTCTCACCACCACCACCAGTCTACTCTCCGCCACCACCCATCCACTCTCCACCTCCACCAGTACAAACCCCACCTCCACCGGTTGTAAAACCTGCACCACCTCCCAAAGAGGATGTTGTCCTCCCACCAAACATTGGATTCGAATACTCATCGCCACCTCCACCAATTTTCCCAGGCTACTAATTAGTACCATAGACTTAACGTTGTTTTTTCTAAGTGGGTATGCAATTTCCATTTAATTGTAGCATGATCAACAAAAAACTATTATATGTATGAAACTCCATTATTAGCATCACCTGCTCCCTTCACACGATTTTAAACAAATAACGGTAACATTAATCGAATAGAAATTATCTTCTTTTATGTGCTCCTATTTATATTCACGCTAAAAAATTAAGTTTATAATTAATGGTTAGAGTTCAGAATTAAAGTTTAAAGAATTAATAGTATGATATATTTTTAAAATTTAGGGTTTGAGATTTAGATTTTATGGTTGAGGCTTTGAATTTAACTTTTTAATGTTGGGCATAGAAAAGATAGAGATTTTTTGTTCTTACTCTTTTATGTTACAAATAATTAAACTGCATAAATCTCACTCAGAAGAATGCAGCAATGAATTTATTCTATTTCGGGTTGTCAACACGACAGTTCCTCTTAATGAAAAACAATATGCCAATTCCTAATTTATCATAATTATATCACAGTAATATTTTTTTCTCAGCAAAATAGATATTTATTAAAAGAAAAATTCACATAAAGTGGCTTACAAGATGCCAATCATAAAAACGATTGACAAAGAACTATAAAACACGCCGACACGCACAAATAAAAATACATGACTAAGGCTCACGCAGCTAACACCAAATACAACACCGCTAACACATGCTTGTTGCAAATCCGCTTGGATAAAGTCTTCAATGGTTTCTTCCTCATTACCTATCAATTGAATTCCAATACATTTACCTAAAGCCAAAGCTTTCATTACCGATCGGCGTAAGAATTTGTTTTCTTGCAATGTCAGTTCCAAGGTGTTTTCCTTCCCCTTCTTCTTCCACCTTTTGATCGCGCGATCTGTACCAACGCAGTGATAGACTTGTCCTGCAAATCGAGTTACGAGTATAGTAGCATATTTTTTTTGCACTCTTGCGATGGGTATCCTGCATCTTAGGAAACATATACCCACTGTTAGGCACCTCAATTAGAGAAACCGAGAGAGGGTCGGCAGCATTCATGGGAGTGGCATCAACCCTGTCCACACTTTCTTCCCATAAAGCCAAACCAACAGCTGGATCTTCTACGACAGCCATGCTAATCAAGGACGGAGCTAGGATTTGATGTTGGGGCAAAATATAAATATTTGAAAGTGAGGGACAAATTCATATAGCTCTATCCCGGATGCTAATATCCTCTGCTCCCCGATCGAGGCCACTCACAAAAACGCCAGAGCTAACCTCAGCGTGCTCTACTGCCTCCTCCTCCCCTACTACTCGATCCACAGATGCCTACAATCCGATGGAGAGAGACCCCATAAGGGCGCCACAGTAGTTTCTCTTAATTCCATCGTTTTCGACGGATGTTTATTTGCTGTCGAATTAAAAGATTACATGTCTTGGAATATCTTTAGATTAGAGATGAACTCAGAAATTTGACATTAGAGGTCAAAATAAAATTGTAAAGGTTATTATATTGTATCACTTTATGTAAATTCGTATATGATATTTATTTTGGAAATGTAATACCTCGACTTGATAAAAAAATTATAAAGGTTAGCAGCGATATAAATCAACATAATTAAGGCGCATTTCATGCCATAAAATTACAAGTTATATTATTGAAATATTTTGAAAATTATATAGAAACTTTGATATAATTTTACACATTCAAAAAATAGAGGATAAATTACGTAAATCATCACTGAATTTTACTCTCAAACTTATTTTGGTCATTAAAGTTTTAAAACGTTCAATTTATTCACTGAAGTTTAGATATTAAACATTTTTTATCACTCTTATGTTAACTTTTTGACGGTGTCCATTTACCGGCGAACGAAGGAACTTCTCCAAGATCCAAACAGTAAAAAGCTTCATTAGCACGAGAGAAGCAATATACTGAAAAACGGGCTCCATCCGAAGGCGGAAGGGAGAGATCGACGAGAGAGAAATCGAAAGGTTTTTGCTCGTTTCATTGACTTCGAGCACTTTTTGTTGAAATGGAGGTCGGATTCGGACCCAGGGGCGAGACAAAGAGACTGGTGAAATTTGGTATCGACCAACCACCGTGAATGGTGCGCTTTTGATGATGGTGAACGGTGGAGTGATTAAAAAACGTTCAATGTCTAAACTTCTGTGGGTAAATTGAACGTTTTGAAACTTCAGTGACCAAAATAGGTTTGAGGGTAAAGTTCAGTGATGATTTACGTAATTTATCCAAAAATAAATAAGTCTAATTATTTTTAGGGTAAACAGCACCATTGGTCACTAAACTATTCTCGATTTCCTCTTTTGGTTACTAAACTATTATTTTTAGCAAAATAGTCACTAATATTATGTTTTTCCTACTTTGGTCTTCATTGTTAAAAAATTTAAGAAAAAACAGGAAAGCAAGAATAATTTAGTGGCCAAAATAGGAAAGAAAAATAGATCGATGAACAAAACAGGAAAAAATTGACATTAGTGACCAAAATAGGAAAAAAACATAACATTAGTGACGATTTAGCACAAAATAATAGTTTGGTAGCTAAAATAGTAAAGTAAGAATAGTTTAGTGACCAATGGAGATGTTTACCCTTATTTTTAATACAATTATTTTTAAGGGTAAACTACACCAGTAGTCATCGAACTATGGTTTTTTCCTATTTTGGTCACCAAACTATTTTTTTTTGCAAAAACATCACTAACGTTATGTTTCCTTCCTATTTGGTCGCCAAACTATTTTTTGGCAAAAACATCACTAACGTTATGTTTCCTTCCTATTTTGGTCACCGGCTATTTTGCTGACGTGGAATTTTTTTTTAATTTTCCATGTCATTTCTTCTCTCTCCCCGTAAGCAATATATGTTATTTTATAATATTTTTATTCAAACTAACAGGATGATGACATGTGTCATTGTCTATTACTTTAATAAAATGAATGAAAAATCAAGCCCCTTATGCAGCCAGAGAGATTCGACTAATTGACAGTTACACGTGTCACCATCCTAGTAGTTACACGTGTCACTATCTTATTAGGCAGTTACACGTGTCACCATCTCTCTGGCTGCATAAGGGGCTTGATTTTTCATTCCTTTTATTCCACTAATAGGCAATGACACGTGTCATCATCCTGTTAGTTTGAATAAAAATATTATAAAATAACATATATTGCTTACGAGGAGAGAGAAGAAATGACATGGAAAATAAAAAAATCCACGTCAGCAAAACAACCGGTGACCAAAATAGGAAGGAAATATAACGTTAGTGATGTTTTTGCCAAAAAAATAGTTCGGTGACCAAAATAGGAAGGAAACATAACGTTAGTGATGTTTTTGCCAAAAAAATAGTTCAAAGTGACCAAATATGAAAAAACTATAGTTCGGCGACTACTGGTGTAGTTTACCCTATTTTTAATTCAAATAAGAAAGCACTTCCCACTAGTTCGCTCCATTGCTCTCTTATGTATGGAAGATTGGAGCGTTGAATTCAAACAAATTCCTCGTGAAGCTAATATAGCGGCGGATTTCATGGCGAAGTTTAACTCTCCTTAAGATTTACTAGTTCATACGGCGGCTTTCTCGCTTTTCAGCCTTATTGATTTGGTTCATTGAGACTTTTTTTGCCCCTTTATATTCGTTTAGGGAGTGTCTAATATAATGGCTACGACCTCATTCTTTTTCTATAAAAAATAAGAAAACATTTACCTTAAATTTTTTTTGGAAACATTCGTAAATTATTAAATATGATTGTATCATAATGATATTTTAATCCTTTGTTGGATTTCTATTTCGTTTATTAATTATTGGTATAATGTCAAAAACATGCTTAGAATATTTTACTAAATAATTGCTCCAATCTCTGTTTAAAAAAAACATTTTAATTATTAGCGTTCAATTTGAGACAAAATAACCTCTCCATAAATATAATCACAAACGTGACTGCCACCCATAGTTCTGGAACGTTTAAAACAAGGTTTTGTCAATCTTTTGTTTGCCCAGTTAGCCTCTGAATCTTTCCTCAAAAGCAGTCCAGGTTCAATGTACGTTAAACTCATTTTAACTTTTTCGTTAAGTCGATAGATTTTATTAATGAAAATTAAGATCTCGAAAAAGGGCACAAAATTAGAGGATGTCGAGTAATAAACCTAAATCCTTGAATTCGACAAAAAATACTCACAATTCATCTAAGAGAACATTCAAATCTGGTTTTTCTAACGTGGGGCACTTAAAATAAAGTTATACAAAAAAATTTATAAAAAATAGTAAAAATTTCGGTATTAATTTTTATGTACATACAGAAATGCTTACAAAATCGGTAAGTATTTCTATATATACTGAAATTCTTACTATTTTTGTAAACATTTCAATATGTACAGAAAAACCAATACTAAAATTCTTACCATTTTTATAAGTATTTCTCTATAGCCTCCTTTTAAATTGTCTTACCCTATAACTTCCCCATTCAAATCACCAAAACAATCACCTCAAAGATGATCGAAAACAAAATACCCAAAACAACCCCAAACAACTAAAATACATACTCACCCAAGCAACTGATCTTTCAATGTTGAACTCAGCTGAGACAGTTTCGAACAATACTCTTTTTTCTAACATTTTCTACCTAAGGGAGGAGAGAAGAGAAATATGCTCATTATAGGCCTTAAACCCACAACTTAGGAGAAAGAATGTTGAAAAATAATGAATAAAGATGAAGTTATGCCCCCTGTAAAGGGTGCTTATCAAGCAAGTCGATTGCGAGTTGAGTAGTGTTCGCCTGATCGATTCGGCTTGACTCGTTGATCGATTCGGCTTGACTCGTTGCTCGTTAAGCTCACCGAAAATTTTACCTTTTTTTAAATATAGGTAAAATCTAGTGATACTATTAGAGCTTAATATAAACATAGAAATCCAGAAGAAAAAAAATGTGACTGAGGAGATAAATAAACGAACATGTCATGACGGAGTTAGAGATGAAGTTGATATTCGAGTGTGAGACTCTTTTTAATTTCTCAACAATCTTCGATAAACAAAAAAGGAGATAATGCCTTAGAAATTTCGGAGTTTTAACTTTTAATCGTATTTTTTATATGGGAAGTGGAAATTGAAGACTTTTCTCCTTTTCTACTTTTATACAAAAAAGTAATAATAAAAGAAAAAGAAAAGACTTTAATAAAAAAGAAACTCATTATTATAATATAATTTCTTATTAATACAAATTAACTTTTTTAATTCTCGAGAAATACAAAATATTTTGAAAATTTGAAACCAAAATTTTACAAGTAAAATACCTAGCAATTCACTGAACTTTTATAGAGTTTTCACTTAATATTTGAACTTCTTGGAACATAAATTTTTAAGGTAGCCACCAAAAAATCATAAAAAACTTTGTAAAAAAATAATGAGTTGCTCGCGAACTTATCGAGTCAACTCGAGTCAAGCGTTAACCGAGTTTTGATCAAGTCGAGCTCAAGTTGTTTGCGAGATGCTCAACTCAATACGCACCCCTAGCCCCTTGATAAATAGATTTATTGAAAAGATTTATCCCTTGTTGAACAGATTTATTGAAAATATTTGTATCATGGTGAACAGGTTTTTAACGAGGCACACGATGATGTTTTATTGTATGATTTTCCCTTCAATAAAATCATACTTTATGGATAAAAAAATAATAATGGGTAAACTAATATGAATATCATAAATTACTGGACTGGTATTATTTTGATCACTGAACAATATTTTTTTCAATTAAGTCACTAAGCTTTCAATTTGGTTTCAATCAAGTCACTGACCGTTAACTGTTATCAGAATTGTTGGTGTGACAATTGATCAAATTTGTATAGAAACACATTCGATCTTCATTACTTGCACATTTTATCAATTTGGTCCTAGTTTTAATTATAAATAATTTAATAATCCTCAAATAAGGACCAAACTGATAGAATGCATAAGTAATAAGACCATATGTGTTTTTATACAAATTTGCTTAACAACCACGTCATCAGTTTCATTAACAGTTAACGGTTAGTGGCTTGATTGAAATCAAATTCAAAGTTGGGTAATCTAATTGACAATTTTTGTTCAATGGTGATCAAACTAGAATCCACTCAATAGTTTAATGGTATCTAAGGTAGTTTACCCTTTAATAATTATATCTTATATTGTTGATGTTGAGTATACAAGATGAAACATGTATGGGAGGGCTAAAACGATGCATTTCAGCCAAAAAGTTAAAGTTGTTTTCTAAGCCTGGAATTTCATCCGACTTGTATCAAATTTTCGGATGGGATCCAGACACTTCTGGGTCGACATGTCTTCTTCAAACACATTCATCTGTCTCTTAGCTTTCCAACGCATCTTGAAACGCATCAATCCAACATCGGGAGCTCAAGTTATGTCCGTTTTAGTTAAGACTGTGTGAGCAAAAATATCTATACGAATTTAATATGGGATTTATTATTTATTACGGATTTTCAATAATTTTATTGATTATTTGTACTTAAATTCAATCTAGGATTCTTTATGAAGATATTTAGATCATTTAGGATTAGATTTATTATTTATTTATTTATTAGTTTTTTAGATTAGATAAAATATGTTTATTTATTTTATTATTATCTTTACTTTTCATAGTTTAAGTTAAACTCTTTATTTGTAGCCTATTTAAAGCATATTTGCTTCATTAATAAAATACAACATTATAAATATTTGAGTTACAAAAAACCTTTGGCCAATGGACATTTTATTTGCAAGGTGGATGGATTCGACTTGTTATTTTTCGTATCAGGAGTCATCTTCAACATATGTTCAAGTTCTTGTGAGAGAGATATCTTCACACTCTTGCTTGCCTAGGTAATTGCGTCTAGGATGGTGGGTCAGAGCCTATTATGGTGTTTACCTAGTCGAATGCGATTAGGAGGGTGCCTAGGACAATAACATCTATTTCGCCATCATCCATTTTTCGGAGAGATTTGTGTCGTTTGCAGATGTTTGCCTATTCAATTGCGATTAGGAGGGTGCCAAAGACAAATCTATCCAACACCACCACCACCATCAACTATCTCGTTATCTACATCAAGATCATGTTTTCGTACCTATTTGCTGAACTTAGAATTTTGAACTTTTCTCGGATCACATTAGTGAGTTTTCTAAATTAATTGTGATCTAGATGGTTCCTAGATTTTGAGGTATTTCTTGGATCCTGACTTCCATATCATTTGGTATTCAGAGCCTTCGTTTAGTTGTTTAAAACAATTATCTTTTACTGTTTTTTTTATTGTTTTTAGTAATTGAAAACTAATTCTATATATAAATCCTAGTTTTAATTTTTCATTCCTGAAGACATCTCAAGAGACTTGAAGGTTGTGATCAACAATTCTTAAGATTCGGGATGGGTCGTTTTCAATAAAGAGAGAATGATACATGCACGGGAGGGCTAAAACGATGCATTTTAGCCAAAATGTTGAAGATGTTTTCTAAGCCTGGAATTTAAGTCGACTTGCATCGAATTTTTGGATGAGATCCGAACACTTCTGGGTCGACATGTCTTCTTCAAACACATTCGTTTGTCTCTTAGCTTTCCAACGCATCTTGAAAAGCATCAATCCAATGTTGGGAGCTCAAGTTATGTCCGTTTTAGTGAAGACTGTGTGAGCAAAAATCCCTATACGGATTTAATATGAAACTTATTATTTATTACGAATTTTCAATAATTTTATTGATTATTTGTACTTAAATTCAATCTATGATTCTTTACGAAGATATTTAGATCATTTAGGATTAGATTTGTTATTTATTTATTTATTAGTTTTTTAAATTAGATAAAATATGTTTATTTATTTTATTATTATCTTTACTTTTCCTAGTTCGAGTTAAATTCTTTATTTGTAGCCTATTTAAAGACATATTTGCTTCATTAATAAAATGCAACATCATGAATATTTGAGTTTTAAAAAAACCTTTGGCCATGAGCCATTTTATTTTCAAGGTTGATGGAATCGCCTTGTTATTTTTCGTATCAGAAGTCCTCTTCAACACAAGTTCTTCAAGATCTTGTGAGGGAGATATCTTCACACTCTTATTTGCCTAGGTAATTGCGTCTAGGAGGGTGGGTTAGAGCTTATTATGGTGTTTGCCTAGTCGATTGCGATTAGGAGGGTGCCTAGGACAACAACATCTATTTGGCCATCATCTATTTTTTTGGAGAGATTCGTGTCGTTTGCAGGTGTTTGTCAATTCAATTACGATTATGAGGGTGTCAAGGACAAAGATATCCAACACCACCACCACCGCCGCCGCCACCACCACCACCACCACCATCAACTATCTCGTTTTCTACATCAAGATCATACTTTCTTACTGATTTGTTGAACTTAAAATTTTGAGATTTTCTCGAATTATATTAATGAGTTTGCTAGATTAATTGCGATCTATAAGGTTCCTAGATTTTGAGATAATTCTTTGATCCTGGCTTCCATATCACAAGACTTTGAAAACATATGGTTTTACTAACATGTGTTAGTAGTCAACAATCTTTAGAGCAAGTGATTAAAAACTTTTAGTTAACATCTTCCCTCTCTTAAGTTATAAGTTCGATACCTATTATGATAAATTCTCCTCTTCCACTCCGGGACAATGCAAGATTGCAAGGAACAACATGGAATCAAATCCAGATAATTCAAAGTTCTTTTAAACTTACCAATTAGATCATTGATTTTTATTCAATTAATTGTTTTTTTTATAAAAAATGATTACTTATCATGTGCCTCGCAAAAAAAATTTCTAAATCTAATCGAAAAAGAAAAATATACATGATAATAAGATACAAGCCTAGGAAGATAATCTTCGGCAAACTAAACCATGCTTCTAATACCATTGCTATAGCAGAAAAAGTCATGTCCCAAGCCCTACGATAATGTTCAATTGAAGACATGGAGCACGTGAACTTAAAACATTGTCGGTATCCTCTTTACCCATAAATACCGTTTAATCTCCTTAATCCATATCCTATATACACATGAAGAAGCAGGATTCCCCCCGCTGTATTTAAAGCCTTTTAGAAAACCTTAAATCAAACGCCATTAAAATCAAAACCAAATTTTAAACTTAGATCCACTAGTTAGTCTAATAATTATGAATGCTCATACGCTTTATTTTTTATGTGGTTCAAATACTTAATAAAAAACCAAGAGATTAAAGTCCTTTATTTCCATGGCCTCTCAAATCTAATTACAACCAAAACTAGATACGCAAACAATGCTGCAACATATAATTAAATTTACAAAAAAATAAACTAACCTCAGTACTCAACCAGAAACCTTCTTACAAGACATCATATTCTAAAACTTAGAAAGCAAAGAAAAACAAAAAAAAATCTACACACGATCAAAAGACAAGGATTAACTGTATGTTTGGAAAGAAAAGAAAAAAAGGAGAGCTCAAATTAAGGGAAAAACCCAACAAGGGGAACGGAAGGAGCGGCGGAATTAGAGCGGCGAGACATCATCGTTACGACGGGGCGGTTACTGTTGTTTTGGTGAATGACAATCCCGACGGATTCAGCGACTACCACCACGAACTCCACCACTAATTCCAACATCCCAACGCATATCTCCAATCTCTGCAGCGGCATGGTCGTAAAGCTCTCCTTTTTTATTATTTCTGTGTGTTTAATTCAACTTTATTGCGTCTTTATTTATATATGGAAGAAGCAGCGTGGCTGACGGGGAAGGAACTGATTGTTTCCAAAAGAGTGTTGTAGATAAATACGACCTTTGGAACACCCAAAGGTCGTTTATTGCCATTGGTTGATAATAGTTTCTAGGAAAATCGAGTTAATTTCCTGACCTGTTTTGAGACAAAATTTCAATACCTAATCATTGCCTATTTAGTGCCACGTTCGGAGATTTGACTTAAATATTGTATTAATTTTTTTTTAATTTATGATACAGTCGACTTTAATTTTCAATCTATGACATTTGTTACAGTATATGTAAAGTCGGATTCAGTCTGACTTTAAACAGTAATTTTCAAAAATACCCCTAAAGACGGGTACAACAGAATCCGACTTCAAGCCATTTTTGATGTTGTAGCAGGGTATTTTGAGAAAACCACTGTTCATAGTCGGATTCATTTGAATCCGACTTCACATGTACTGTAAAAAATGTCATAGATTGAGAATTAAAGTCGATTGTGTCATAAGTTGAAAAAAATAATTTTGATGCAATATTTAAGTCAAAATTCCGCCGCCTTGTTTGAAATTTATTCCTTTATGGTGGCCAAAAATCGAAATACATTTAACTTAAATTATAATATAGATAGATAGATAAAATTCATGTAATACATAGTTTACTTAATATGTTAAGCGATGAATATTAATATTTAATCTTTAGTAAATCAAAATCCCATATAGAATAGAAACTTTTTAGTGTTCATTTATATTGGTGTGATCGGTAATTAATTGCCATGGCTCACTTAGCAGTCAGCATGCATTTTTATGTAAATTAAATAATTTATATTAATCTGCGGCCAGTTTCATTGATGAATATGAAATGATAAAATATATTGTATTTTTTTAAAAAATACATGTTTAAATATTGAATAAAAATTTGGATAATCATGAACTACTCTCTAATATGAGAAATTATATAATAGAAAATAAATTTTAATTTTGTACTATTAGCTTAAATAATAAACCAAATCTTTGACCGAATTCTAATAAAAATCTAAAAAAATAATAATAGTATTTCATTTGAATTGCAGACAAATTAAATTATTGAAAAAGTGGGTCCTACACCGATAGAAAAAATAATAAAGAAATTACGGATATTGCTGGACCAATGGCGCTTGAACAACCATGCAGACCTAGCACCAATAATTTTGTGAATCTACGTATTTTATTTTTATCCACACTAAAAAAGAAATGTGAAAATAATTGCAAAAAAAAAACTAATTCATTTAATCCTCATAAGTCTGCACATGATTTAATTCTAAATTATAAAATAATGTAGTATTATAATTGTAATCCGTACATGATTTCATTTAAATAATAATTATTATATTGTATTCGTGATTAACGTGACTTTGTTTGTGTTTAAAAAACTCCAAACTTTGCGGGGCAATCATGCATTGTTTTAAATTCATATGGAATAATATGGGATATGCCTTTATATTCGGGCATCTAATATAATATAATTTGGATTTTAATATTATTGATTGCATGATAATCATAAAATGTTCAGTCATTTCTTCTTCATCTCACCTTCTGATGAAAAAATTGGATCCAATTGGAGTATGATTTTTGAATTTATAACTCTTTCTGGACTTTTTTCTTCAACTATATAATAAACAATTATATAATAATCTACGTAGATTTATTTTACGAAAAGAAAATAAGCGTATTATATAATAATCTATGTAGATCTCTTTTTACGATTGTTTGTCGATGTATTTAGATCTGTTTTACGAAGCAGCCTGTAAGTTTTTTTTAGTTTGCTCGCCACTCCTTCAGCATCTCTAAAGCGTCTAGTCGAATAGAGATAATGGAGTAATGTTGACGGTTACTGAATTTTTATGGATGATGATGTCATATTCAAAAGAAGACTTCGACTATCCTTAGGACTTTGAGTTTTCTTTTTTATTCTATTTTATGTTTGAATTTTGATGGACATAGCTCCAATTTTTATTTTTCATTGGTTGTATTGTTAATGTTATACCCTCTTACACTACCTTCTTACACTGTAAATTATATTGAATTCTCCTCATGACTATTTTGATTTTAGTCTCGCTATATATAAATTTGTTACACTTTATTTAATTTTAATTTCAAATAAATTATTATTAGTTCAGTCATATCTTAAAATGGATAATTATTGATTATAAAATAGTTAATTGTCTATTGTATTATTTATAGTGGTAATTGTGACCTATTGTACTAGTCGTGTCTGCAATGGGTTTTGAAATGATTATTCCTGGTTCATTTCAAAATCAAATACATGACAACGTGGGAAAGATGAGATGAATGTGGACGTGCCAATGTCTAGATTCATTCTGGCTATGTAGCCTACTAGAAGACCGAAGACCTTACAAAAAGTTTATTTATTAAAAACAAAAATGCATTAAAAACATTAAAACAATTAAAAAATCGAAATTATTAGTTGTAAAATGGATTTATTAACTTAAAATTAACATGAAATCACTTAATAAAATTGCAAATATGAACGAATCAAAGCCTTAGAAATATAACACATAATTTATCGTGACGCTAGAAATAATTTCATTCCCATATGTCCTTATTTTGTATACTACTATTGGTTTTTGTGAAAAGTGCAAGGAACAATTGCGAGAAAGCTTTCGTAATCACTGGAAGTTTATTTGGCATGCCACTTATTCAAGGGTACACTGTATATGATTTTTTAGAAAAAAATATTATGATGTAATTGGATGATAATATATATTTTTTACTTTTAATTTTTTGAAAACACACGCGTGTAAACTACACTGTTCAAACTCGGGTTACATAAGAGAAAAAACGTCATCTTTTATCACTAAGATCACTTAATAGTTCGGATAGTTCTTTCAAGTGATGGAATTGAAACTTATGTTATGTATATATATGATTAACAGTTATAGTTTGTTAGTTCCATTTCTCTAAAATTTTGCCTTTTACCCATGGAGTTAGTTCGGATATATTCATGCTAAGCGGCAGGGTGGTTGAAAGATTTAAGGGGCCGTATATAATTTATTAAAACGGGGCTTTTAATTTATAATAGGAAAAAATATAAGTTTTTTTTTTAAATAAAGTTCCCTTAATACAAGATTGTTATATTACTCTCTTGAGCAACATAAAAGTGACTTACAAACATCTATAATTCTAACATTTTCACTTAAAATATGATGTTCTTCTCGCATATTTTGAAGCAAAATAACTACAACGCTTTCGATATCAACTTATTTCAAAAGATCAGTCTCGATCACCATCAAAGCAATTCCATTTAGTCTTTCTTGTGATTAGGAGTGCTTATTGAGTTGAGTAGCTCGCAAATAACTCGAGCTCGACTAGGTCAAAACTCGGTTAACGCTCGACTCGACTCGAGATCTTAGCGAGTCGAGTCGAGTAAGGCCCAACTCAGTTCGATAAGTTTGTGAGCAACTCATTATTTTTTTTATATAAATTCTTTTTATGAAGTTTTGGTAGTTACCTTAAAAAATTATGTTCCAAGAAGTTTAAATACTAGTTGAAAACTCTACAAAAATTCAATAAATTGTTAGGTAATTTACCCATAAAATTTTGGTTTCAAATTTCCAAAACGTTTTGTATTTTCCGATAATTGAAAAAGTTAACTTGTATTAATAATAAATTAAATTCTAATAATAATATTTTTTATTAAAGTCTCTCCTTTTTTATTATTACTTTATGTATAAAAGTAAAAAAAAAAAGTATTCCTTTTCACTTTCCATATAAAAAAAATATGATTGAAAGTTAAAACCCTGAAATTCCTAAGGAATTATATTTTTTGTTGTTCATCGAAGATTGTTGAGAAACTAAAAAGAGTCTCACACTCGAATGTTGACTTTATCTCTGACTCGGTTATGACATGTTCGTTTATTTATCTCCTTAGACCTCACGTTTTTTCTTCTTCTGAATTTCTATATTTATATTAAGCTCTAATAGTATCACTAGATTTTACATATATTTAAAATAAACAAGGTAAAAAAATTTAGCTTAAAAGATGGGTTATTGATTGTTATAATTTGGAAAATGCTATGAGGAAATATGAGTTATACGATGTTGATGGAAATGAGTTATTTGTTGAGCTGAAATTACTTAAAAGAGCTTTTACCTAAGAAAAATTAGGAGCAATTGATTTATTAAAGTTTTTAAAACGTTTTAATATCTTTCTCAAATGCGACAATTGCATATAGAGTTTTATTGATTGTTTCTATTATTGTTGTTTCTGTAGAACGAATATTTTCAAAATTGAAGTTTGTGAGTCATACTTACGGAGAACTATATCACATTCACAAGTAGGGGTGCTTATCGAGTGAGTCGATCGCGAGTTGAGTAGTGCTCGACTCATGCTCGTTAAAAAATCTTGTTGCTTAATGTCCCAAAATACCTAAAGTCTTGAAACAAAATTTGCTGATAATTTTTTTAAAAAATAATTATATATAATAATAATAATTTATTTTAGGGTCTTTTTCAGAGGTCTTGTGCGGTCGTACATGCCCAAAACTACCCACCCTAAACAACAATATGGCAATGTTGTTCTAAGACGAGAACATAATCAAACTCCATTTAAAACTAAAAACAAAAGTATCAATTCCTTTATTTACAAAACATCATATCCCAAAACCAAAACAAAATTACAAAGGATACTTAAAAAAAGCGTTATCTGTTCTTTTTTCTTTTTTCAAGCATGGAAAAAACCTAATTAAGGAAGAAGAAACCCAAGAAAAAGAACCTAAGGAGCCGCAAAAGAGCGGCCACGCATCAGAGTTACGACGGAGCGGTTACTATCAGTTTGGTGCGTGACAATCCAAATTGCTTCAGCCATAGCCACCCCGAACTCCATCACTAATTTCACCACCGCCACGCAAATCTCCCATCTCTGCAACACCATTGTCGTAAAGCTCTTATTCGGGGGTCCCAGTTTCGATTTTTAGCGTCTCGGTTTATAACAGGGAAGAAAATGATTGGAATGAAGTGAAAGGAGTGTAGGTAATTTGCATAAAAAAAACGGGATAATATGGCCCTTTGGAACACCCAAAGGTCGTTTTTGGCCTTTCGTTAATCATATTTTTTATTGCCTTCTCTGTTCTCAAGGTTTTACCTTGACTAATCCGAACATGTGTTATTCATTTAGTTTCAGTTAGTGAGTTTTCTAACGAAATTTTTTTACATACACAAGACCTTGAACTAGCTATAAATTTGTTTAAGCGATACCAAATTATTTACCGCTAGACTAACTCATTGGTTCTTTAATCATGTCTTTAAATTTTGATTATCTCAAAATCGAGTTTTAATTTGTTCGCCTGCTTTGAAGTTTGATTCCTTAGTGCCACCTGGATTCAAACATTTACCACGTTTTAAATAGTGGTTATAACGGTCCTTATATTATTTGACAGTTGAGAAATTACTTTAGAGGCTCTTCTCACTCTTTTATTTATGGTTTCATTTAGTAAAAGTTATTTATTTTGTTATTTTTTCTTATGTTATCAATTCACTAAACATTTATTTCAAGTATTCACCCATCTCATGTGAAACAAAAGGAACAAAAATAAGATTTATCCTCAAAAAATATAATATAAAAGGAAAATTATGTAGTTTTATTTTTCGGGATCATAAATAATGCGAGGAGAAGTTCATATAATATGTTTCCACTGCTATAATAAACTTAAAATAAGAGATCCATTAATTGGTCGAGTGGTCAATGATGATTGATGTTTATGTTGCCTTATTTTATATGAGGTCGGTTCCCGACATTTGCAATATAATGCCTCTCTATTTAATTAAAAAGTAAACTTAAAATAAAATCCGTAAGGGACAATTATAAAAAAAATTTATCAAATTAGAATAGCTTATATAAAAAAAGTAGGGCGTTTATTATTCAATTAAAATTAAATTAACCGATCAATATTGATATTATTAACTTTGTTCGGTCGGAGAATAATTAAAAATTCAAAGTGCGATTATCGATTAATTTGAATCAAAATTAATTAATTAACCGAAATAGACTAACATTCAATATGATTAAATATTAAATATATTACAGATGCTAAGTTCAGACCCATTTTCTAACCCATACAAAAAAAATACCCAAACCAAACGTCAAACAAAAAAAAAGTAAACCCTAATGAGTCTTCTTTTTACAGTTTTTCTATGAGTCTGAGTGACTAGAGTCCTTCACTTTCACTGAATCACCACCAGCGTTTCAGCCTTCAACTCTTCACTGGAGCTTCACGTGAGTCATTTTTTTGTTTCTGAAGTTTGGTTATTTGGTTTTAGATTGGATTTGTTTGTGATCCCTTCCTTTTACACTGTCACATGATAAAACTGGTTAAAAATGGGTTTGATTAATGTCTTTAAAATAGATCGGTTCAATTAACTGTTAAAGAATAAATTTTTTTAATTAATTCAACTTTAGTTAATTCGGTTCGGTCCGTTTGAGTACCCCTAGGGAAAAGTTTCTCCACGTCAGAGTTGCACGGAGTATTCACGTGCCTTCAAGTAACAAACAAAAGGAACCTCTTTCTGAAATGTCAAGGATTTTAGGAGTTGATTTTGGCTCTCTAGTTATTCAAGCATCCCCCTTTATCGCTTGAAATAATTTCATGCTCCCCTTTTTTTTCTATATAATTCAAACACCATTAATCTTAGTCCTTTTTAGTTTTTTGTGATTTGCGTGGCAGAGTTTTGTTAGAACAAAATGAGCACTGCTACTTTTAGTTCGATTTGGTTCAATCAAGGTTTTTTACGAAAGGTATGTTTGTGTTCAACCTAAAGCTTTCTGTTTGTTTCCCTAGAAAATGTTGGAAATGAAGCAAAATCAAAGTTTATAATTCCAAGATATCTTCTTTCTTTCCCTCCCCAAAATCTAACTTTGGGTGTTCAAAATTTTAGGGCGAAGTGAAGAATAGAAATAAAAAATTAAAGCCTAATGCAGGAGGAGCCTCGGTATTATCAACACAATGTATGCAATCTTCAGAAAAGAACAAAAAGGAAGTCCGCATTGGTATTCTTGGTGCTAGTGGTTATACTGGAGCTGAGGTATGTCAGCAGGTGTTTATGACATGTATTATGCATATGTATGTTATTGTTAACTGGTAAAAATGAGGTTGATTCTATGTTATTTTCTCACAGGTTGTTCGGCTCCTAGCTAACCATCCCTACTTCGGTATTACATTGATGACTGCTGATAGAAAAGCTGGCCAATCTATGGGTTCAGTGTTTACTCATTTGGCAACACAAGTAAGCAAATAATCTTTCTGTAACACAAGTAAGCAAATAATCTTTCTATGTTGGGGCATGAATGTGTTTTACTATCATCATAGAATTGATTGTATGTGAGGAAGCAGGCCATTGTTGTGTTTCTTTAGGATAATTGTTGATTCCCCTTCGTTTTTCGCAGGATCTACTGACTCTGGTTCTGCTGTTTGCCTCATGGAACTACACAGGTGCTCTGTAATTTTATTGCCTGCCAGTTTTTTCTTCTTTACTTTAAAATCGAGTCATTTTTATCAATTATCATGACAAATTTTGTTTATTTTAATATCTTTTAGGAAATCATCAAAGGCCTTCCCCGCCATTTGAAGATTGTCGATCTTTCTGCAGTATGTTTTATTTCACTTATGTTTCTATTCTTATAAAGATATTTTTGCATGCCTGGTGTAAAGTTGTCTGATTATGTAATGTATTATGAAATGATTTTCAGGACTTTCGACTGAGAGATATTGCTGAGTATGAGGAATGGTATGGTCAACCACATAGCGCCCCGGACTTGCAGGTTCTTATTTTCTATCATTAATCGTTATTTAATAAATAAAAATAAATCCTTTCCTTTTTGCGGTATTAAGGAAGTTACTGCACCTACATGACTGCAAGTTCTAGTTGAAAGAATTCTCTGTAGCACCTGAGTTTTCCTATAATTCACTGGAGCTTGTTGACCAGAATTTATATTCTGGTTAAAGTTTGCTGTACCAACCAGTTTTTTTTTTCACTAGTTTTTCTATCCTTTACTCAGTTTGTAATTTTCTTTTTTGGATAGATTTATTATTTTTTCTTTAGGAAAGGGTTCCATAAGGTCTTTGCCATTTTCATCCTCAAAACTTTCTTATGTTTTTGTTTCCGCTATGTTATACTTTATGTTAACTAGTTGTTTTCACCGTATTCCAGAAAGAAGCTGTATATGGCTTGACAGAGATTTTAAGAGAGGAAGTAAAAAGTGCACTGTCTAGTTGCTAATCCTGGTTGTTATCCGACATCAATTCAGCTTCCACTTGTTCCCTTGATAAAGGTTTATGCCCTTACCTTGTTTCTTGAGTTGTTTCATGTTGCATTTTATTCAATTGAGGAGCCAAATTTTTGTTGATGTAGATTCTATACTAATGGTGCTTTTAATATTGTCTACCATATTGAACATCTTTTTTGCATGACTGTTGTATTTTTTATACCATCTTTTTGAACCTATCATTAGCTAATAACATGGACACCATATGTTTACTTGCCTTTGACTTGCAGGCTAAACTCATTGAACATGGAAATATAATTATCGACTCAAAATCTGGTGTTAGCGGAGCAGGTTACCTTTCTTCATTGTCTTGTGTATCTACATGCACATTTTGAAAACATTTTCTGTTTCTTGCTGCATTTTTTTTCTGATATAGTTTGCTTTTTCAGGACGTGGAGCCAAAGAAGCAAATTTATATTCTGAAATAGCTGAAGGCATATATTCTTATGGTGTTACAAGACATCGCTACGGTGAGTATGTAGACTCAAATGCATCTTGACTTTGAGTTCTTCTTAGTTGTCTACATCTTGTAAAATAATATTGGTATTCTTTATGTCAAATTTAGTACTGTTAATTCTACTTCATTTTTTATGGAACTATGACAGTTATGGAAGTGGAATGTTAAGCTTCTCTACAACTTTTAAGGCGTAAGTTCTGCTTCGGATAAACCTGAGGCTGTGATATTTTTTTCTTCTGTTTTCCATTTCAGCTCCCGAAATTGAACAGGGACTATCTGATGCTGCACAATCAAGAATAACCGTTAGTTTCACGCCGCACCTAACGCCAATGGTGAGATCTGTAATCAACTGCATTTCAATGTTAATATCCGTGCGTCTTTTTTCTTTCAAAAGGATTCAGATCACGAGACTGAATACACTCTCTTTTCTTTAATTGCCATGCCAGATCCGTGGAATGCAATCAACAATATATGTAGAAATGTCTCGAGGGGTTACGATTGAGGATTTATACCAGCAATTAAAAAAATGTTATGAGGTATATCTTATATGTCATGATTGGTTTTATTCTTTGTTTCTTTAGTCAGGATGCGTCGTCTCATTTCTTCAATGGCTCTACTTTACATGTGCCCGAGTACTTGTTTTACTTTTCTTTTATCTCTCATCAGGGTGAAGAATTTGTGAAGCTGTTAGACAAGGGAGTTGTGCCCTGCACTCATAATGTTCGAGGTTCCAACTATTGTTTAATGAACGTCTTTCCTGATCGAATACCTGGAAGAGCAATAATCATATCAGTTGTATGTATTCAATGCACGATTTTTCAATACAAAACATTGTACTGTGCTCTCCTCATTGTTTACTGAGCCCTTGAAAAAAACCCATTCCGCAGATCGATAATCTGGTGAAAGGAGCTTCGGGACAAGCACTACAAAATCTCAATATAATGCTTGCTTATCCGGAGAATACAGGGCTTCTCTACCAGCCCTTGTTTCCATGACACATGCCATCTTTTCCACCCTTCTAAAGTACGTTCATTGTTATCAATTTCATGTTGTATATATATAACGTCTATGGTAGAGCTATAGACATAAAATTTGGGCACTAAGTTCATGGTTCTTGCAGGTGGTTTCAAAAAGCTTCCAATGTGTTGAAGGTCTCCAGCTAAGTTTTGTTGGGAAATGGGTTGTTAGATGCTAAGATGAAAACAAATAAAGATAATGTTGTATCCAAGGAAGGCCCTATTTACCATTTTTTTTTTTAATTTCAAATGGATCCGTAATTGTGTCTCAGATGAATTTAGAAAACTTGATTTGCCAAAATTTTAGATAAGTTAATATCTGTTCTTATCTATATGGTATTTCTTTTAGTATATATATATATTTTGGTAATATCTGTTTTTGTTTTCTACATAACATATTATTAAATTAATTTGATTGGAAAGAAGAGAGTGAGGGAAAGAAACAAAAAAATGGCAAAATGAATGTTGTGAGATGAAATAATAATAATAATAATAATAATAAAAGAATCTTTTAGGACGCGTGGGACCCATCATTATTCTCATGAGACGATAGTAATCGAAATGTTTGGCATGCGGCGAACCGATTTGTACATCCGACACTACCCGCGTGGCACGAAATGAGACAATGTCTGTTCTTGTTTGGCATGCGGCGAACCTATTTGAGGTATGCATCTAAACTACCGTAAGATCGTCTGCAAACCATACATAAGATTTTTGTTGAAGTTTTGAAATTAAATCAGGGAGAAAATGAGTCTTGATTTGGTTAGATTCGTGAAATAAAAAGGGGAAGAAAATATTCACCTAAAAAAACAATCTTAGTTATTTATTACCATCATCCAACGGTTTAAAAATTGTGTAAAAATAATTAAGTTTTGCACAATGTAAGTAAATCTTAACTCATTTTTAAGTAAAGAGATATTACATTCTCAAAGCAAATGTCAATGGTTGAATTTATATAAGATGAGTCAATATAAGCATCTTTGATCACCAGCCAATTAGTAGATTAAAATTTCAATGATTTAAATTTATACAATATAAATATAAAATAATTTAAATTAACTAAATACTTAAAATAATTCAATCTTATTGTTAAACTTGAATGAGTCAAATATGAAATAATTGAATATAAGTAAAAAAAAAATCGTTTGAAAGATAGAAAAGGTTTCACTAAAAGTCATTTGAAAGAAAAAAGTTTCACTAAAATCATTTGAAAGATAGAAAAGATTTCACTAAAAAAAACTTATTTTTTTAAAATAGTATTTTATTTTTTTAAAGTGTCGTTTCTAATGTCGCCGTCATTTTTTTATCTTATTTATTTATTTATTATTTAAATCTAAATAAGTATTATATCCGTTTTGATTTTTTTCTTTTTATATATATTGAAGAATTTTAGTTTCGTCTATTTTTGCGACACGTTTTTAATATGTCTTTAATACGTTTTTTGTCTGTCTTTTGGTACTATTTTTGTCGATCGTAGTGATAGTTTAGTGTTTTGTGTTGTATTTATCACGATGCACCCCCTATAGTTAGATTTTGTGTGACAGTTTACCTATGCATTCAGAACTGTTAACAGAGTAATTTATAAGACTGATTTACTCGATCTCTATT
Source organism: Hibiscus mutabilis (assembly GCA_019671005.1). Classification (NCBI taxonomy): domain Eukaryota; kingdom Viridiplantae; phylum Streptophyta; class Magnoliopsida; order Malvales; family Malvaceae; genus Hibiscus; species Hibiscus mutabilis. The sequence goes on from CM033719.1 coordinate 8,565,888, forward strand.
CTAACATCAATATAGCGTCTACTTTAAATAAAAACAAAAGATTATTGATAGTTGTTAAATTTTTTCAATGGAAGGTGAAAATTGTATTCAAGATAAGTCATTTGATTTTATACTGTAAATGCTCAACTGTGTATTGATTGGGGGATCCATGTATAGGTTGAGTTCCCCTTTTGTTTTGATAGATGTCTCTGTAAAATTGTAACAGCTAGCTAGCTGCTTTGATTGGAAATAAAATTGACACATTCATCTAAAAAAAGTCATTTGATTTTGTTTTTCACATCTGTTGAGTCTTCATATTAAGAATGTGTTTATATCTTGCCTCTCTTTTTTAATGAAAATCTAACTTCTAATTTTGTATAAAAAATCTCCTTAGTCGATAAATAAAAAAAAAAGAAATAAGTATTTATAATCCGTTGAATCTTCATACTAAGATAACGCATTTATATCCTACCTTTCTCTTTATTTAATAAAACCTAACTTTTAATTTTGTATAAAAATCTTCTTAGGGATGGCAAAATAACTCGAACCCGTCGAATTTCGACTTGACTCTATAAGGACAGGTTTTTTCTTAAAAAATCGGGTTTGAGTCGGGTCGGGTTCTAGTTTAGGGTGAAAATTCCCCGACCCGATACATTTATATATATTTATTATATTTTTATATATTATATTTATTATTTTTATTATTTTTTCCGAGTCGGGTTTAATCGGATTTTTTTATTAAAATATCGAGGTCAAATCGGGATCGGATTATATTTTTTATTATGTCAGGTCGGGTCAATGATAAGATAAATTAGAATCGAGTCGGGTCAGGTCGAAGTCGAGTCAAGTGATTTAAATTTTGGATCGAGGTCGGGGCGCCCAAAAAGGGAGGTATCCTTAAGGTGTAGCTAAAATAAGGCGAATTTACACAAATTCTTACTAAGTTGGTAAGAATTTGTTTAATTACACAAATTCTTACAATCTACACAAATGATAAGAATTTGTGTTATAATATAAGAATTTGTGTATTTGCACAAATTCTTACAAAGTCGATAAGAATTTATGTAGTTACACAAATTTTTACATAAGGCAAAATATCCACAAATCCTTATCAAGTTGATAAAAATTTATGTAGTTGCACAATTTCTTACACAATTAATAAGAATTTCGTTTCAATCTAATTTATTATTCAATCTTACATAAATTCTTACAGAAAATAGTAAGAATTTATGTAGAGACACATTTTAGCCTCACCTTAAAATTTCCCCGGACCGCCCCAACCACAAGAAATGATAATTTGAGACTAAAAGGCAACACCCAAAACAGAGTGGTTATTAACAGAAGTAATCCAAAGCAACCAAGTATATTGTTTTATATGCATATGTTTGCACATTATATTCTCTGGTAAGGACGTGGAAGCTTGGATTATTAACCCTTTTTTATGTGCATTATTGAAGATTTAAACAAGAAAAATACGAGTTTTATTTTCAAAGAACTTTCAAACGACTTTAAAATGAAAAAAATACGAATTAAAAGGAAAACAAATAATATAAAAGAATAAATAAAACGAATAATTGGATATGTTTATACATCCCTTAAAAATGTGACTGTATTAGCATACTTCACCTTAGAGATTTAGACGAGGGCGTTGAGTCAAGAAATATGAACCCCTAGTCCTCTAAAAATATTTCACCTTTGAAAAAACCCTCTAAAAACAACATATATTTAAAAAAAACAAATGATATTGTAAGTATCACTGTTAATAAAAAATATTTAATTTTTGTTATATAATATATGTCCATATTTGGTAAATAGCGATTTGAGTTAAAATTAGAGGTTTGAGCTTATATTAGAGGTATGACTGGTCAAATCCATTAATTTGGATGTTTGGTAAATAGCGGATTGTGATGAAACCTCTAATTTTGAAAAAGCTGCTAATAAGAGTTTCTTGAAATTAGAGGTTTTGACATAAGAGTTATAAATACTATTTTACACTTAATAATTATAAAAAATTTCCAGATAACCCAAATTTTAACATTTTTTATTTTAATTCTTCACCCTCACGTATTTACATTGCGACATTTGTAAACTGGTAGTTTTTGTTTTTTTATTCTTACATATTTATATTTGTATTTGTATTTAAATTTAATAATTAATTAAATTGTATTAAAAATAATTATATAAATAATAAATTAATATATAGATCCTTCAAATATGCTTGCTAATGTTACATTAAAAAAATATTTTTCATAATCAAATTAATTAAACAAGTATCGAATATAATCATGTCTTTATACGTTATTTTTCTTGTTTAAATAATCAAACAGTTATAAGCTATCAATTAATTTTACCAAATATTTTTTTACAATCAGCTAATACAATCCGCTAGTAAAATCAGCTATCAGCTAATGTAATCCGCTATCAGCTATCTGCTAATTGTCAAGCATAGTCTTAACATATATATATATATATATATATATATCAAAACGAACATGTATAGACCGATGAGGTGCTAGGGGGAAGTCATATATCCTGGAAATTTTAAATTCTCGTATATTTTTGAATTTTTTTATTTTATAGTGATATCTAAAATCGTAGTCTAAATTTTTAAAATTTTCATATAATTTTATTAAGTATAAAAGTTTACATCCCTAGCATAAAATCTTGCTTCCATCCTTGAAATAAATACCTCGTATATTGTACAGATTTTAAACTAATGGCTGTAAAGAAAGGGGAGTGATTAAATTAAATAGAATTAATTAATTGGGCAAAGAAAATAAAGAGATTCTTAATTTTAATGAAGAGAATGGAATCTGAAGGGCTGTAAAAAAGAAGGGACTAAAAGGAGCATCTTGCAGGGGGCAGGAGTAATTTTGTAAACTCAAATGTGTGGCAATTTATGAAACGGAGGTTTGGGTTTGGGTCCCATTCAGACTCATCCCTAAGATTATAAATCTTCTTTTTTTTCTTCCAGGGAAAGGGTTTAACACCGTCCAATCACCCGCATTTTTTGTGCTTTTATTCCCCCTTTCAAGTTCCCGTGATTCTTCCATGCTACCATTGAATTTCGATTTTAAAATTAAATAAATTTACGTGCGCTTATAAGTTATATTGTTCGAATTTAAAATATTAAAAAAATAATATTGTCTTTTATCATCATATTAACAATTTTCCATCCAATTTTTTTTTAAAAATAGTCTTAGAAATTAATTTATAATTAACAAGTCATAGCTGCCTTATTCACCATAGGAGAAAAAAATGAGATTAGATTCTCATTCAAACATCGCTTTTTTGAAGCAATCATAATCCTAGTTGAATTTCAATTTCTTGTTTTGACATTGGTGGAGACAAATTGTTTATTTGTTTCAAAAGGCATGCGGAATAAAGTTTAGAAATTTTAGATGTGATATAATTACATGTTATAACATAATACAAACTCATCGAATCAAATAAAGTTATTAATATAACCAAATTTTTATATCAAATATTTAACGTTGTTGCATTCTAAAGGACTTTAACCCTACGTATTGATTAAGCTAAAAACATGATTTTATAAAAAATATAGATGGATGAAGGGCTTTTTAGGTATTTGAGGTTAAAAAATGTGAACAGGGGCACCAACGGACTTATGCTAAAGCCTAAAACCCAAAGATGCCATTGGGTGGACCTTTGAGGGGTAAAAGCTAACCATGACTTTGGGGTTTTGAATAAACAAAAATAAATGATAGTAATAAATGAAACAAAAGGATAAAAAGTTGATCGAGTATAACTCAATCGACATTGTTGTTGCCATATGTATATGAGGACGTGAGATCAAATATATTCAAGTATTTAATGTTTTTAAATTATAGATAAGAATGTGTTCGAATAATGTAAGTATTGTACTCTGAATGTTAAAAAAATAAAAAATAATTATTTAATCTACCGGTTAAACTAAAGACGAGATGAGGCCTGAAAGTGGGTGATTCCCCTTTGAAACATGGGAAAAACAGAAAGAGAAACTCAAGTTCAACAATGGTGATTGTAAATAACCCTTTTAATTATATTTAATTATTTTATGGGGTAAAATATACGGTTTATCACTCAACTATCTTATCGCTCCTATTTTGGTCACTTAACTTTTAAAACTTTTAATTTAATAATTGAACTTTATAGATTAAATTTTTTTGTCACTCCTCCATTAAATTTGTAACACCGTAAATGAGTTTTTTAATCTTTAAAATCCAAGTCACATATTATAACATATTTTTTTAATATTTTGAAAACCCACGTCAGAAAAAAGAAAGGTATTAGAAAAAGGGAATTTTTTCCAAATTTTTTTCAAAATAAATGTTATATTTTTACTCAAATTCCAATTGGTAATTAAGTTGAGTTTTATTGTAATTCTAGTGGTTGAAGATTACTTGGTAATTAAGATTTACTTTAATGTGTAAATATCTATTTTAAGTAGGGATCTTATTGAATAAGGTTTCTTGGTGACCAAATATTTTAGTCTATAAATATAGACTAGGTTTAACCTTTTGAATTATGAGAGAACAAGAGAATGAGAGAGGGGGAATTACTCTAGAGAGATGTAATCACTTTTAGGATCTCTACAACTATTGTGCCTACGCTGTAGAGATGGGTATTGTATGGATGTTGGGAAGATTGTTTTGGTTCCACCGGGTCATGAGATTTGTGCACCGGGTTTTGGGATTACATGGGTTATCATGTATTTATACTCATTAGGTTCTCTAAGTTATTACTGGATTGTTCGTTTCTTTCGTCCGTGGAGGTAGGCTATGCTGAACCACGTTAAATATTGTCTCGTGTGCATGTCTTGGTCTATGTCGTTATCGCTTTAGTTATTTTGCCGCATACCAAATTCCTAACAAATGATATCAGAGCTATGGTTCGAGCTGGACGATTGTGGAGGAATTTTTGCTGTGGATTTTGCGGTGCGATGTTGGAGACATGCTAGAGGAGTATTGCTGCAATGAGCTTTCAGTTTCATGGGGAGTAATTCTCAAAAGTCAACGGTGCTTTAACGGATACTACGTAAGAAATGGAGTTGTTGAAGACTTGGGGGCGGTGCTTCAACGAATATTTGGCTTACATAAAAATTGAAGTTGTTGAAGACTTGAAGACCAATGTTCAAATAGAATTTATGTCAATGGGGAGATTTGTTATATTTTGACTCAAATTCTAATTGGTAATTAAGTTGAATTTTATTGTAATTCTAGTGGTTGAAGATTACTTGGTAATTAGGATTTACTTTAATGTGTAAATATCTATTTTAGGTAGAGATCTTATTGAATAAGGTTTTAAGTTGACCAAATATTTGGGTCTATAAATATAGACAGGGTTTAACCTTTTGAATTATGAGAGAACAAGATAATGAGATAGAGGAAGAATTATTCTAGAGAGATGTAACCACTTTTAGGATCTCTACAACTATTGTGCCTACGTTGTAGAGATGGGTATTGTAGGGATGTTGGAAAGAGTGTTTTGGTTCTACCAGGTCATGAGATTTGTACACCGGATTTTAGGATTACATGGGTTATCATGTATTTGTGCTCTTCGGGTTCTCTACGTTATTAGTCGATTATTTGTTTCTCTCGTCCGTGGAGGTAGGCTATGCTGAACTACGTTAAATCTTGTATCTTGTGCATGTTTTGGTCTATGTTGTTATCGCTTAGTTATTTTGACGCATACAAAATTCCTAACAATAAATTATCTTCTTCTCAAAATACCATGGCTTTTCAGATACTTCTTTTCAAATTGTCATAACTGTTGCAAACGAATGAGGATATTCAGACGAAGATATGACCAATGCCGACGTCGGTGAATCACAACGACGTCTGTTTTTACTTAACCAACGATTTAAAGTTCTATAAATCTTCTTTAAAACTCTTCAAAGAGATTTCGTAAATATATATAGAGCATGGGGTCTTGAAATTGATGTATTTGGAGGGTTTCAAAAAGAATTTCGACAAGAACCTAAATTTATTTTTGAGGTAAGAGACAATAAAATGTATAGATTGATTGTAAGGGATTTTTGAGATGCATCGAACTATGAAGAGCAATGATGGGTTATTCGAGAGGGGTTGTTTGTGACCATGAGTAAAAGATTAATTAAATTAGTGATGTTGCAGAGAAGGAAAACTTTAGGTGAATGTTTGATATTGAGTTAAGGAGAAAATAACCATAGAAATCATTTTGATTTTTTAACTGAAAACCAATGTGGTTGTCAGCACTACAGTCAGTGAAAAGCTTCCACCATAGCCACAAAAAAATAATTTCTAATTTTTAACTGGAAATTCTTTAACTGAAAATTATAATCATAAAAAGTCATGGTAGAGAGCTTCCACCACAGCCATAGAAATCCTTTAATTAGATTTTTGAAATCATTTTTAATCTTTTTAATAAAGTATAACTAAAAAAAACACTTTTCTTTCGATCATCCGTTGTTTCTATTACAAGGACAAGTTTGGTTTATTTTATGAACTCAATTACCATGATTCTAAAATCTTAGAAAATTTAGAGCTTCCATGGAAGAATTACAGAGAAAGAATCTAAAAAGAATAATGGATGAATGTTTAGAGTTTTCATTACAAGGTAGAGAGATGGGGTGTATTTGGATGAAGAGAAAATGAGAGAAAAAGTGAAAGAAAGTGAAAAAAGCAGGGGTCTAACAGTGTTATTTTTGTCAGGTCATAATCATGTTATATAGTTAACCGTAGAATGGTGGAAAAATATGAACATGTAAACTTTAGTTATTAAATTGAAAATTTTGAAAATTGAATGGCCAAATAAGAGAGAGAAGATAGTTGAGTGATAAATTATATATTTTACTTTTATTTTGTGGGTTAAAAGTAATGGGAAAAAACAAAGATGTAAATGAATACACGTGTTTGAACCTCCATGGATATATTATAGACTAAGCCTTCATATTCCACATTAGCTGGCACATAACCCAAATGATTATTCCATTCACGATGATTCTTTGACCAATCTCTCATCAAAAGTTGGGATTTAATTTTAAGACAATTTATTTGCTACACTTTTTTTTAAGGAAAAGATGGAACTAAAGCGAATTTTGAAAGGTTTTTATGTTGCATCATTATCCGATTTATTAATTAATTAATATTATATTTTATAAAAAATTAATACAAAAAAATTCTTTTAATATATATTTTTTATTTATATCATTAAAATTTAAATTTTTAATTTTACTAGACCAAGTGATAGTTGGTCCATACATTATCAGTTTTGTCCAAATAATTTTCGCTTGATAGAGTTATGTAAAAGGGTGAGTGAACTCAAAGAAATGGGCGACGGGGCGAGTCAGATTGAGTACGCGACGACCCGAAAGCTACTTGTTAATACACCGTTTTGCCCAAAACCGTATACAAAATCAGGGCTTTCCGAAATTCCCATTTTCTTTTCCTATTTTCCCACTCATCACCCAGAAACCAAAATTTATACTTTTTCTTTCATTTCCCAAACAAAATAATTAAAAAACTTCTCCCTCAGTCAACACTTAAACATTATTTTATGAACAAATAAACAAACAATTTTCTTTACCCTCTCTCATCTCTATATATTCCATTATGAGATCCCATCGTTTGCCTTCCTCCTCATTTCCCCTTCCTTTTAATCATCTTCAACAAACGAAGAAGAAGAAAAAGAAAAAAAGTCACGAAAGGGAATTTAGAGAGAAAAAGAAGGGATCGGAAATGGGTTTGGTTCATCCAGAATTAAGCTTGGATTTTAGACCAACTTTCATACCGAAAACGATCACTAATTTTCTCAAGGAGGTTTCACTGATCGGAAATGTTTCTGACAAGGCTTCGAAACTCGATGCAATTTTGAAAGGGTTGGAAGAAGAAATGAAAAAGATTGATGCTTTTAAACGTGAACTTCCTCTTTGCATGCTTGTTTTGAATGATGGTTCGTTTCTTCAGTCAATTTTAATCACCCCAACTAATGGGTTCCCTTTTGAGCTCTTCATTTCGGTTTTAATAATAATTAGTTCTTTAACTTGGATTTTTGTCGTTTTGATGTTTCATTCAACTTATTTAGTGCAAAGTTTTGATTGCAGCGATTGTAGCTTTGAAAGAGGAGTCGATGCAGTGTATGGCGAGAAACGTTGAACCGGTTTTGGAAGAATTTATTCCATTGAAGAACAAGGAGGAAAATGGTCAGAGTGAAGAAGAAGGTTCCTTAATCACCACCAAAAAGAAAGAAGATTCTAACAACTGCAGTAATTACAAGGACAAGAAAAATTGGATGAGTTCTGTTCAGCTTTGGAACACTGATGATGATGACTATTGTTCCACTGATCATAATCTAGACACTAAGGTACCATTTAAGCTTAATAATTTGATTTACAATGAAATCAGTTTGCTGAAATTGAATTACTTTTTGCTTGATTTACGACAGGGAAACTATGGAGATTCATGTAAAGACAGCGGAGGAACGAGAGCGTTTATGCCATTCAAGGCAAACTTGGGTTTTGCAGTGAGGAAGGAAGAGAAAAAGGTGATACCGATTCCTGGATTAACGTTTTTGACACCCGGAATCAAGAATCTGAGAGAGGAATCTGGTTCATCTGGATCAAGGACAAGTTGTAGCAGAGCAATTTCGTGTTCTGCAACCAATGCTTGGTCTGTACCACTGGCGATGTTTTCCGATCAGCAGCAGCAGACCGGTAGGAAGCAAAGGAGGTGCTGGTCACCTGAGCTGCATCGTCGGTTTGTCAATGCCTTGCAGCAGTTAGGAGGCTCTCAAGGTGAGAAATATAAGACCAACTGAAAATGTTCTTAGCTGGTTGCAATTTAAATTTTGCTGTTCTTGGATTGTTTATTACTGTAGCCCTGCTAGATGAGAATTAAGAAGTTCGGTTAATTGGAAGATCGAATTTGCGAGAAATATCATCTCTTTGTTGCAATGTGTTCATGTATCCAACAAGGGTCTTTGAAAATGTGTATGAATTGTGCAGGTATAGTTAGTTTGTTTTTAGACCATGGGTGATTAAATATACTTATAGGAAATTAAAGATTCTGTAGTACTACTCGATCTGTTGGGAATTCGGATCATAGGACCGCAGTGCTCGTTTCTATGGCAAATCGTTCTTTGATCCTTTTAGTTTCAAGTTTCTGAGGCAAAGTTCTTTGAACTTTTTGCAGTTGCTACTCCAAAGCAGATCAGGGAACTTATGCAAGTAGATGGCTTGACCAATGATGAAGTTAAGAGTCATTTGCAGGTGGGGTTTTTAACTTATTTCCTCTTTCTTAGTAATTTGATCTTTGGAAAGTAGTGAAAAGAGAACGATCATCTGTTTCTTAATAGTTTGATCCTTTTTTGTATTCGGTTTTTTCGTATCCGAGTTTTGATATTGATGAAAGAACTTCTCTGACCTTCCAGAAATACCGACTACACACAAGAAGACTTCCAGTTACAACCACCCCTGCAAATCAGCCAGCCTTTGTTTTGGGGAGTGGTCATGCATGAATGTCCCGGGATCAGTATGGAGAATCCTCGAAAGGGAGCAGTTTGCAGTCCGGTTCTCCTCAATGTCCTCTCCAGTTAGCCGCAAACACTGGAGGGACTTCCACTACAGGAGGTGAAAGCATGGAAGATGATGAAGATGCAAAATCCGAATGTTATAGCTGGAAAAGCCATTCTCAGAAACCCGGAAAAAACGATGTATAGAGTTTTATCCACCATGAATTTTGCAGATAAAGTATACATGCGAGGAATTCGATATATTATACTATTACTGTACCATACATACAAAGGATAAGGATCGTGAGAAATGAGAGAAGATGTTAAAATTTGCAGGATTTAGCTTTCCTTGTATCCTGAATTGAATTTTTGTTTTATTGCATTATTACCATATCATAAAGCTATAATTTTCTCTAATACTTGAGCTATTACATATGGTTTCAGAAATCACAATGTTTTGAATTTCTGCAGTTTCATGTGAAAACCTTGCTTAACAGGTATCGATTTCCTTACTATTAGATACAATAGGTGTTGGTGACTTTAGGATTCTTATTCCCACATTTTATTCTAAGAAGTAGTTTTCTTTGAGATATAAATATATACTAACCCTTATAGTTTGAAGCAGCAAATGCAATTATGTGGCCTGCAAACAGGCTCTTAATCCATATGGGAGCATGACAAAACAGTCATTTTCAGAAGCAAAATAATGGAGAGAATCTTGTAGGCAGGACAAGATGTAATTATGAAGCATATGGTGTGAGAGTAGTGAGTGCAAATGATGAGCACTCTTCATAAATTTCCTTTTCTAAAAAGGGTTAATATATTAAATAAACATTCGGTATTTAAACTAAGTATTTTCCTCTAAATTGAGTTTTTAAAAAAAATTTGCTCTTAAGTTGATATTCGAGTATACACATTTTTTGAAGTTGGTATCTAAACAATTATTACTTTCAAGTCGGTAGATGAACTGTAATTGCATCCACTATGTTGGTATTTTTATTAACAATTTTAGTTTCTAAAACTTGTACATTCTATTAATTTGATCCTAATTCAAAACAATTCAATTAATATAACTTTTCATATTAAAAATTCTATCAATTTAGTCAGGTTTTGTGACACTACTAAACCAAGCGAGTCTGTCGCATCAAAGCAACAATTGGATTTATGAGCATAAATTTACGAGAAGAAAAGATAAATTGATAGTTTAAATTTATTGAATTATTTCGAGTTATGATCAAATCGATAAAGTATATAAGGTTCGGTATTAACTTGAAAAAAAGTGTCTAGTTTATGTACCAACTTAATAAAAAAGTGTCTAGTTGATATACCAACTTGGGAGATAAAATTTTAGAAGTACCAATTTGAGAGGATGTGTATGGTTCAGACACCAAATATATATTATGTTAGGGGTTTAATTGATTAGATTCTAAAAATCTAAATTATATGAACACGTGGAATAGTCCCAGTGATAAATGATGGTGTATTTCATCCAGGTGACCTAAGTTCGAGCACCATGTATGCATAGTGTGTGTACTTTATTAAAAGGGTATATTACTTTATAATCGTATCAACATATTAAAAAAATTCAAATTATATGCTTTTAAAGAAAGAGGTGATTGGTGAATAGAATCTTAATAAAACAGCTAGCAATAGCGGGGCAGGGCAGCTAAGCACATTTAAGTCGTCAAATGAAACCATTCCCATAAAAGACGGAGGTTTATATATAATAATGCATAATCGAACTTAACAAAAGGGTTTTAGTGGAAAAACGAATAATGTTTATCTTAGAAGACTCGGATTCAATCACAACGTTTACGATGTGTATGCATTATCAAAATATTAAAAATATCTATGAACAGATACTATTTTATAATTACCTTTAAACTATATAATAATAATAATAATAATAATAATAATAATAAGCATAATCATCAAAGGTATTTGGTGAGAATAGTGAAGAGGGACACAATCAACATCCATCCAGCTAGCTCTTCATTATTATTGTTCATAAATCATTTGTATTTTGTATTTCACATCATCAATGTTAAAGACTATTTGCCTTTGTCTATAGTCAAGCCGATAATATTCCACTTCAATCATTCATGAAAACCCATATATATATATATATTTATGATAAGTGTGTATTTGAATGACCTATATGATATTTGATAAGCTGATTGTTAGCTATCAATCACTGAACACCTAAATGGTATTATTAATTAATTTATTTTTATTACGACTAAACTTTCAAATCTTTTTATTGGTAGAACCCAACAAGTGTCTTACTAAAAAAGCGGATAATATTTATTTTAGGAGACATGTGTTCAAATCGCTTTGTTTACATGGTGTATGCTCATTGTCAATGAGTTAAAAATATCTATGAACATATATTATCTTATAATTACCTTTAGACTATTCAACAAAATCTTTTTATCAATAAATCAGAATTAAGATTCAATCAATCGTGATAAAATTTATTTAAACACTTTTAAACTTATATGTTCTCAATTGTTATAATAGAAATGATGTCAATATACTAAAACTTAATTAGCAATGTATTCTGAGATCTTATTAGCCAGGGTCGTACCTCCCAATCAAGTGTAAGTAGACCTCGGACAACGTCTACAATGGGATTTCCAATAAGTAACACTGAGTCCCCTTAAAGGATTTCAAACGTCTCAGAATTATCCGTTTCGACTTCAACCTTTTTAAAACAAGACTCCAAGCGTGTTTAAGAACATCATGTATGGCCTAAATTTCAGCAATAAGGACCGAGCAACAACCCAAACTTCAAATTCTTGTAATTCGAGTTATTCAACCATTAGTTTCTCTACTTACCTTGTTTCTTCAAATTTGTTGTTGTAATTTACAAAATTGGTGTTTTATGTTATGATTTTTTCATTTAATTATGTTAATTTAATTTCCTAGAATTTTCATATGTTTTTTAAATTCATTCTTGAATATTTTTGAAGATTCTAATATGTGGCTCGATTAGACAATAATCAACGGTTTGATCGGTTTAATTATCGATCTGATTTTGAAAATATTGGTCTTTTGTAACTTTATATGTAGTTCAATTCCCTAACTTATTAGAACTTTGCCACACAATTCTTTGTTTTAAAAGAGTTAATTGCACCACACGTCCCCAAACTATAATACTCATTTTAAATTAGTCTTTAAACTTTAAAATATTCTAATTTTATCCTTAAACTATGACATTTATTTTAAATTGGTTTCTAAACTTTTGAGCATTCTAGTTTCATCCTCAAACTATGACTCTCATTCTAAATTGATCCTCAAACTTTTTGAATGTTCTAATTTCATCCTCAAATTATCCTTCATATCACATCATATTATTACATAATACACATCAGTGTTTCATGACAATTAACAATTTTTGTAACGGTTTTATTAACATGAGATTTGCTTAGCATATATTGATAATTTGGGGATGAAATTAGAACGTTCAAAAAGTTTGAGGATGAAACTGGAATGCTCAAAAGTTTGGGATCAATTTAGAATGAAGGTTATAGTTTGAGGATAAAATTGGAATGTTTTAAAGTTTAGGGACCGATTTAAAATGAGTGTTATAGTTTGGGGACGTGTGGTGCAATTAACTTGTTTTAAAAAAATACAAATAAGTAATTATTTATTTAATTATTTGAAACTATAATAATATCAATATAATTATAACAAATAAAATTTACACTATTAATTCAAAATGGAATACAAATTATAAAAGGTAAAATGCATAATACATTGAACTATGAAAAAAAAACTGTTGTTTAGGAGACTAGTCGATGTGCAATCAACGTTTTTTAGTATTCTTAATATGATCCTATAATAGTATTTGTTCAGTTTTTTATTAAGTTGAGAGATATTACATTTTTAAAGTAAATGTCAGAATTCGAATTCACACAAAATTAGACAATATAAGAATCTTTGATCATTCCGTCAATTATTAAATATCAGTATCTATTCAGATTTAAACTCATATACATCTTATAAACAAAAAAAAAAATACTTAAATTTGAGTGCTTTAAAGAAAACAACATTTCATTTATCACTTAAACCATCGCCTAAGTTCATGTCAAATTAACTCTTTTGAATACTCATTTTTTGTTGGAGTGTGAAATTTGTCCCAACGTTTTACTTTGGTTTTGTTTATGTTGATTGGATATATTAAATAAAAATAAAAAATATTATAAAATAATATTGAATTGAATTATAAAGTTTAGAAATAAATAGAGGTCGATTTCTTATTAAACAAAATTTTGTAGGGACTAAACTAAATAAAAATAAAATTAAAAAACTTAACCTGCCATTTATCTATTTTTTATTGAATTCAACTACATTTCTTTGGTGATAATGTCATGTAATAAGAGAGTATGTAAACATTACGATTTAATAAGTTTCAAAACAATTTGTGTGTTAAACCTTTAGAATTTAATAAGTTTCATATTTATATGGTGATTAAAATTTCACGAGTATTTAAATTTTTTTAAAAATTACCTTAAGACTATTTAAAAAATATAGAAATAATAATGAATTTTAATGGATTAAAATAATTTATTTAAAATAATTTAATGCATTAAAATTTATCCTTTTAAAATTTCAATCGCTCATTGGATTTTTTAAAAAACTAATAAAATTTAAAACTCGTGCAATTTTAATTTAATTTAACCTTAAAATTTTAAAAAAAATCTATCATGTTTTAATTTTTAAAAAATTTTAATTTAAAATTTGATTTATTTTAATCCATCGAAACTTATCATTACCTTTGAGATTTTAATTACTAACTAACTTTTAAAATTTTACCAAATAAAATGTAAAACTCATAAAAATTTAAAATTTAATTTTAATATGAAAACTTATCTAAAAAGTTATATACGGACCAATTTCGATCAATTAACTCAAAAATATGGTGTAAGATAGCCATCGACACCCCCAAACGCGAACATTGGAAAATCAAACGAATCACTGCTGTGCTATCAATCTCCATTAAAATATTTTTATTATCTTTCAATAAGACTGTTATAAAAATAAAATTATGAATATTTCATTTGTATTATTTAAACGAATTTGTAAATTTTTAAAAATTAAAATTTGACAGTGCTTTTCAATTTTAAGATTGAATATGTAGATAGGATTTTCAAATTTTAAAAATGAATAATGTTTTTATAAATTAATAAACTAAAAACATTGAACCCATATATTTTGCAATTTACATATCCTAAAATTAATTTAATTTTACATTTTTAACCGCCGGATGAAGGTAAACGAATGGTTAAAATTATCTTTTATTTTTCTCATAAAATACTATTATTTCTTACTGCTAATTTCAATCATCTATATGCATTTATTCGACGGTTTAAAAATTTAAAACTTAAGTTGTTAAACTTTTATATTTCCTGAAATAGTAAAACATAATATTTTATTAATTGTTTAAATTTTATTGTAAGTTGTTTTTAATTGTTTACTTTAAAATTCAAGTGTTTAAAACTACTTTTAAAATTGCAGTGAAAAAACACTTGTAGAATATTTTTATTTCTGGTAAATTGTATGTTCATTTTATGATCCATGTTTAGAAATCGTAGCTCTCCTTCCTAACAATGTCCTCTTCAAGGTTTAAACCTGAATTCTCTTTTTAAGAGTGTAATGTACCTTGTCATTGCACTTAACCCTTCTTAGTAGAACGTTTGTTTTTAATCATTTTAAATTGTTGTTAAAAAATACAATGAAAAAAATACATTTAGAATGTTTGCTTTTAAACGTTTGAAATTGTTATCAAAAGTGATCCTAATTAGATAAAATATCTATTTTAGATATTATTTTTAAAATATAAAAAATTATTATACTAATAAGAATAAATTAATAATTTCAATTAAAAATACTTTTAACCAAAAAATTACATATTCTACATTATTTTTTATTCCATTTTTTTTTTTACCTTGAAAACATTTTTGAAAAATAATACAGAAAATAACTTAAATAAAATCGTCTAGGACAAAAATCGAATAAATAATAATGATTATATATATAGTCTTAAAGCTTAATTACAAAATAATGAATATATATTAGTAAATTTTAAAGATTAACTACAAAATAATGATTATATATATATTAAAATTTAAAGCCTGATAAAAGAAAATAAGAAAAGCATATTTCTTAAATTTACCCTAGGTTAATCAAGTCTCAAAGTTGCAAAATGTTTGACAAATTTTCTATGAAAATTAAGTCAATCATTGATTTGAAGGGAAAAAAATTAAAGGTAAAATAACACCAAGAAGAGGTCAAAGCAAAGCCAAAAGTCATGTGCATAGAAATCTTCTCTCTCCATATTTTGGCGCCAATCTTGGATTCATCCTTATCAAAACCTGCATGCAGTTGCTAAACTTCAGGAGAGATTTACATCAAATCTTAACTTTCAAACCAACAAAGTTCATATAGAAAAAGAAAAGAAAAAGAAAAACCAATATGGCACAAGCACAACCTGAGGAAAACTACACCAAGGATTCCAAAATGAAAGACGCCATGGCAGCAGCAGCAACCAAAACAAGCACCGGCAGCAACGGGGTGACGTTCAAATTCAATGCACATGCGCCAGAATTCGTGCCAAGATTGCAGAACCAAGTCCCAGTCTCGGGTTATTATTACCCTTGGTTCCATTATCATTGTGGAGATCCTGCTGCCGCTGCTCCTGCTGTATCTGACTGGTTTGGTGACCAAGAACCTGTTACTTATATGGTCACTAATCCTAATCTCTCAATCCCTAATTTCCCTTCGAATTTTCTTAACAATGATCTACGACAAAAGATAATCAAACAGGTCATTTTTTATTACCATTGTAAATGTTTGGAGTTTTTTTTTCTGGCCTCATCTGCTTTCTCTTTACAATACTGTGTATAAAACAGGTGGAATATCTGTTCAGTGACATGAGTCTAATAGCAAATGAATCCTTCTCCAAGCAAATAAGTAAAGATCCTGAAGGTTTTGGTAAGCAGACTTGAACTTATTTTCAATCAAAACAGTTTTTTCAACACATAAATGAAAATGGCTTTGCTTTAGTGCCCATATCTTGTGTTGCTTCAACAAAGAAAATCAAGTCCCTCATCGCCAACCAACAGCTATTGGCTCAGACACTTAGGTTCTCTTCAAAGCTTGTAAGTTCTTTAGTTTCGTTAATCTTTTTGAATCTGCAATGTTTTCTTTAGTTTGGTTACTTATTATCAACATCTTCGCTGTTTTTATGTGCCTGAAAGGTTGTGAGTGACGACGGTAAGAAGGTTCGAAGGAAACACCCTTTCACCGAGAAAGACAGAGAGGAAGTGCAGGTAATGCTGTAATGAGAAATTTTTTACACGTGTTTTGGTCACTTGTGTATGATGCAACATTGTTCCGATTATCTTGCAGTCCCGTACCGTTGTTGTGGAGAATTTGCCTGATGATCACTCTCATCAGAACCTTGACAAGATTTTCGATGTTGTTGGGAGGTTAATTTATTACCTGTTCTGTTTCAATTTATGATCTGTTTATGTTAAGGTCTTTTGTTTGCAGCACATACTAATGGTGTTCTGAATACAGTGTGAAGAACATCCGAATATGTCATCCCCAGGAATCCAATTCTTCCCGCTCGAGAGGCGATTTTATCATGTCTAACAAGGTACGCTTGTTAGAATCGAAACCGATTTTCTTAGACAACTTTGCTGATTATTAATTTTTTCTTGAAGCTACATGCTCTTGTGGAGTATGAATCGAAAGAGATTGCAGAGAAAGCGGTATGTTAACGCAGTAATGCTTATTGCTGCTAGTGCCACAGGCCCACAACTTCTAATTGTAGTTTAAATGTTGGTATACTTGCAATGCCATTCAGGGCTGACTTATTGGCCACGCAGGTCGAGAATTTAAACGATGAAAGGAATTGGCGAAAAGGGCTTCGAGTAAGGTCGCTGCTTAGACTCTCGGTATGTCTAACTAAGATGTTCATGATATTACATGTTATACTAGATTGAAACATTTTAGTTACAGCTATTATCATGAAATGAACATGCAGCCAAAGTCTGTTCTGAAAACCCGAAAATCAGAATTTGATGGCATATTCGACGACGATGATTCGCTGCTCACCGATTACTCTGAAGATTCCTTTCTGCCAAACAATGCTGAACCAATTGAGAACAATGTAAGCTTCGATTTTATTTAACTATTCCCACTATGATGCCATATTAGACTGTTCTGTTACGTGATTTTTTTTCCTCTTAGTTTGAGGATAATGGTGTGGGATCGAAAAGGGGATGGGGTAAAGGTCGCGGCAAGGGACGGGGACGCATTCAAAACCATTTCGGACGCAGCTTCCTTCCTTCGTCTTCTCAATCTAGCAATGCATTTCAATGCGAAACATCAGTGAAACAGATGATTAAGGGTCCAAGAATGCCGGATGGAACCAGGGGTTTTACCATGGGGCGAGGCAAGCCGATAAGTTCACCGGTGAGCTGATAGATGGCAGTGACACATTGTCTGCAGTCTATAATTTAACTATTGGAATGGTTCTGCATCTGAAGAAAGTAGTAGGAAATTATATTTAGTAGCCATATGAAATGTCTAGCCTTTAATATGCTATCAATAATTCAAGGTTGTATAGTTTAGTACTGTTTTCTTTTCCTAGCTATTATGTTAGCAATTTTTTTCCTGGCAACCCATTTTTTTTTCTGGATTATGTTATTGTTTGGGATTCTAGTTTGCCACCTATTCGAATAATGCAATTGAAAGGTTACGTTTCTTTCTAACTTTATAGTAAAGCATGTAAGTACCGCCGTATGCACAAAGTGTATTAGGTGTAATCGAGTTAAGTTTTTTTATTTTAAACAATTTTTATTTAGCGGAAGGGAGGGAAAATTTGCTTTTAAAACTTTGTAATGACAATTTGCTTTTTAGTTTTATTTTTTTTGACAAAGACTACTTCTACTTCTACCTATAGGGAGAAAGGATGCTCATGTTGGGTCTTGAACCCGAAACATAAGAAAATGGGACGAGAATAGGCGAACAGCTCTAACTGACCATCAACGCTTGCTTCAATTTGCTTTTTATTTAAAACTATTGCGATTTGAATCATTAACTCGTTAAAACTCCAAACAATATAATTATAGGACTGTAAAAGTAACTTCGATTAATTTTTCTCTTTACATTGTAAGAATTCAAGAGAAAGAAAGAAAGCCTTTCCTTTACTAAAGTCTTTGGACCTTCTGTTTTAAAGTTATTTCATTAATCAGAAATTTCTTGGATTCTATAAAATCTAAAACTGTATTAACGTAGCTTAGATTTATAAATAAATTCGTAAAATAACATACTGCAAAATATATTTGAAAAGTTATAATTAGATTTAAAGTTTTTTTTTTATTTTGTAGTTAGAATTATAATATTCTATAATTAATAAGAGTGAACAATGGAGGGGAACCTGATAATTGTGATCCCGACTTTAATTTTCTGGATTAATCATTGTATCTAATTTATTAGTTGATTAATCCGGATCGAATACTGCAGAGGCTTATTATGAGGACGACCCTTTCAACCTAATTGCACCATTCACAACCAGTGGCGGATGTAGGTTAATGGTTGGGTGGGCATGTTTGATGTTTCCACCTGAACTTTTTAAAAGTTCACATATTTGACTTCAATTTTTTTTAATTTTTATATATTAGTCCTTAGATTTTTTTAATTTTTATGACATTTGTCCACATTGAAATTTTGAGATTCTATGTATGCACAACCTCAAAAATATTCTTGGATCCGCCACTGTTCACAACTCCAAGATTCAATCCCGACTTTAATTTTTATGTATATATATACTTGAATTTGTCTTAAATCCAAATTTATTTAATATTTTTCTCTTGGTCTTCTCTCCAAAAAAAATTACCTAATATAGTCATATAGATTCACCCTTGAATTTCATTTAAGGTTTTATATTAATTTTTAATAATTAAATAGCTCTTCTGTAAATATTTTAAAATAGTAAAATATATATAATAATTATAAAATAAAAAGTGAGGCATTTAAGTATAAAAAAGTTTATTCATCCTTCTCAAACCCGTAAAATTTAATTATATCAAATGGTCCATGAACTTACAACTGTTTTTAAAACGGTATCTATTTTTACACACCACTTTGGATCCTAAACTTATAGTTCTCATTTTGTTATATTAAATCTTTCAAAAATAAAAGAAATACGTTAGCCATAAATACTACTTTGAGAATGGTTGTAAAGTTTAGAAACCGAAGTAGTCTAAAAAATTTATCATTTTAAGGGGAAAAAGTGTTAAACTTAAGGACCAATTGATATATTGGACCATTTTTATTACAGAGACAGTCTTAAAACTTTTAATATTGCAATAATTACACTAAGTATGGGTGAGAATGGATAGTCAAATAATTCAATAATTGGCTCAAAAATTTACTAACAATAAACTTTTTTGAACATTTACTAAAATAAACTAAATAATCAATAATTAACTCACAAGTCCATACCTAATTTCTATTGAGAACAACGTTTCTGTGCTTATTAATTCTACTTAGACCTCGTTTAATACCTCAAATCAATATTATTAGTAAAGATTTTGATGGGTTAAGGGTAGATTAAAAAAATGTATTAGAAACCATGAAGGGCGTTGGCAGCGGGGATTTGCCAAATTTATTGGTGTCGGCTCAATTGTGGAAGCTGAGTTACGGGGTATACGCATAGTCAAGAGTCCATTCAGTTAATTGAGGAGTATTCCGGAGGTGGTTCATTGTCTTTGGTGTCGCACATACAAGAAGATCGCAACCGAAATTGAGAGATCTTATTTTGATATGTGCCGAGGGATGGCAATAAAATGGCCGATGGTCTCGCCTAGCTTGCTCACTCTGTGGGTATGGAAGGGGAACAACATTACTCTCCTCCGGTTGGAATTATGCATCTCCTGTATGAGGATGGGTACCCTTAGCTTTGATAGACTAGTATTGTTTTGATTAATATGTTCTTTAGTTTATGTAATTTGTTATATTTATCGCACAGATTCTTATGTTTTTATTACCATGTTTGTTCTTTTCTTCCGACTAAAGATTAAAAGGGTTTCGATGAGGCACATGATGATAATTTTTTATTCATAAAAAATATATTAGAAACAACAAAAGTTAGTTCAAATGGTAAGCAATTTGATATCGCTTAAGTATGTATCAGATTCAAGATCTTGCGTATGTAAAAATTTTCGTTAAAAATTTTATCTATTAAAATTAAATGTATGATACATGTCGATCTAAATTAATTATGACAAAATTACCCGTAAAAGAAAAAAAATATATAGGAAGAAATCTTTAATTTACCTTAAAAAATGTATTAGAAAAAAAGGTATGAGAATCCCAAAGAAAAAGTGTAGAAGCACAATCCGAAACCCAATGAGCAATTTAACACCGAACAACACGGAACGGAACCCCTTTCACATATTTTGCCTTTCCCCCTCTACTTTTCCTCTTCTTTTTCTTCATTTTAACACCATTTCTCCCTCCTTTTTTCCACTATTATTATTCGGTGATGTCTACACCATTAGAACAGCTGCAACCACCAACTATAGGAGGCGGAGCCACCCAACAAGCCTACACTACCCATACGGGTCACGGGTCTGTCCGACCCGTCATAGCCGTGCTGGCTGTGGTCACTATCCTCGGAGTCATAGCAGGCATAATTGGCCGACTATGTTCGGGTAGGCCCGTCATGGGCCATGGTCACTACGATTTTCAAGGTTGGGTCGAGAGGAAATGCTCTTCTTGCATCGACGGTACGGTGGACCCGCCTCCGTCGCGGCCCACGGCGGATGAGGCACATCCGGTGACGGTGCCTGCGGAGGAGCCACAACAAGAGATCAAAGAAGAAGAAGAGCATGGAGAAGCTCAAGTACAAGGACAAAGGCAAGATGGAAGTAGCAATTCTTGATTTTTGGGTTTTGTTTTTTCATTTTTTACTTTCAAGCTTATACTCTCATTGTACTTGGAAAAACAAATGGATTCTCTTTCCCTCTTTTTCATTTTTGAGAATTGATTTCGATTTGTTTTTTTTTTTTTTTCCTTTCAAACTTTCGATTTGTTGAATTGAGATTTGTGAGATGGAAAATGCTACATTCTATTAGACAGGTGGGTAAAATATGAGTTGATCATGATGAAATGAAAAAAGGGTATAATTCTGATGTTA
The DNA here is from genome assembly GCA_019671005.1 of Hibiscus mutabilis. Taxonomy (NCBI): domain Eukaryota; kingdom Viridiplantae; phylum Streptophyta; class Magnoliopsida; order Malvales; family Malvaceae; genus Hibiscus; species Hibiscus mutabilis. The sequence continues at coordinate 8,587,570 of CM033719.1, forward strand.
ATCTAACAATTATGTTGGATTTTGGATTCCATCCTTTTAATTTGAAGAAATTTGCTTATTTATTTTTATAATTTTATTAATGATATTCAAATCGATAATATTTAATTATTGTTATTAAAATAAAGTTGTGAATTCCTTAAAAAAATAATATTACTATTTTATTGAGATATAAATTTAGTACCGGTCAGATACGGTCGGGTTGAATCTTAACGTAAATTTAACTATACGATCAACACATAATAATAAAAAAATTCATATTATCATTATAATAAAAACCACTAATAATATAAGATAAAAAAATAGATTTTTTAATAGTCGATTATTATAAGATAATATATGTTTATACTTTTTTTACTATTTGATAACACAAATCTTATAATAAAAGTTGTTTGAATCCGGACCCCTTAAAATAAACAATTTTTTTTTTCATTCGATCACTCGTTAGGTTTATAAATAAATTAAATCTTAAATCTTAACATGTATAATCAATTTATAATAAGATTTAGACATATACTAATTGGCCGAATGATCAAATATATTTGTATCGTCTTATCTTATATGAGCTCAAATCCTGACATTACCTTAAGAATATAATATCTCTATTTAATAAAAAAATATTTATAATAAAATTAATGTAATTTAAAGATGTTAAAAACATTACTAATACATTACCAATAATATTAATTGTTACATTAAATACCAGAATCCAAATAATTCTTCCATGAATTGAACTTTAGTACACTGAATCAAAACATAATTAGATTTGAATAAAAATTCGACGTATCAAGAGTTGGTTTGTTGGGTCATTTAATTTTTCAAATAATTATTTTTTAATAAGGACATCTAAATTTTATTAATCACCATATAATATAATATAATATATAAAAAAGTGACAAGTCCACTAAAAGTCTCTTACAATGACCAAAGAAAAGCAGACACTTCAATCGAGATTAACATACCAAAATCTAAAAATCTTTTTGAATCTCACTGTCTCTATCCAAACGAGACGTTTTACAGGGCGAAAAAAGAGTGGTGAGCGAACCAAGCTATTAGGCAGATTGCTCCGCTATTCAGTCTGATTACGTCGGCAACCAACCATCAACCGAGTGGAGATCCATCTTTCTAAAACCATCGACAGAACCATAATCAGATATTAGCGCCGTGAAGATCTTTGTACGAGCACCAACCGACCGTTAAGGTATGCTGAAATTATACCACAATGACAGATGAAACAAACCACAAAAAATTAAATAAAAACGTGCCACAAGGACAGAGAAAATACGTGCCACAAAGCCAGAGATTCTTATTAAATATAAAAAATAAAAAAATAATAGATCCGGTGGCCGACAACCAATACTAAAATTAGTTGTTGACCACCAACCAAAGGAAGAAAAACAAAATTATATACGACAGAGATTTGAGAGAACGCAATTAGGTTTAAATTTTTCAAATAATTATTAGATACGTACTTTTTATAACTAAATGATGGTTCGGTTTAATTACAAACAAATTACATTATCATTCACTTAATTATAAGTTCCATAATAATCATGTTATTTAATTAAAATATTGTTACAAATAGGTTATTAACATTTAAATATTAAATGAGAGTAATGTGATCTGGTGGTATAATAATAGTTTTAGTCTTTAAAATTTATACAATCTATTAATTTGATTTTAATGCAAAATATTTTAATAAATTTAGTCAATAATATTTGAAATTTTCATCATTTTAGTATTTGTTCTTCTTCCAGAAATGATATATTACTTTATGTTGCCGGTTTAAAAAAGAAAATTAAAACAAAATTAATAAAGTGTAAATTTTTGGACTACAAAAATATTTATCAAATCACAGCGTTTGTGTTTAAGTTTGATAATTTAATTTTATTGACAGAATGACCTAATTGTAAACCACCTATTCAAAACAACTGTATAAGAATCAAGCGATGCAACAATTCTATCTGGTGATATTGAAATTGTTCACCTCTCTCGTTTATGATTTAACCCCTTATCACTGACTTTCATCGGCGGTACAGGACCGACGCTCCGAACCCGACCTTGTTTAGCAAACTTCTCCTTCACTAAGACCAAATTTGAGCCTTTGAACTCTTTAAACTGTGCTAACATTGAGAGAATGGAAGCATTGCAAGCTTTAACAGTCCAAGATCTGAGCAATATATCAGCAGATACAATCGCAACGGGAGGAGAGTGTTGGGTTCAAAACCATTGAAACAAAGTTTCCATAAAATCCTTTAAAATTAGGGTTTAAGGTTTAAAAAACGATCTCCCGACAAATATTTTTTCTCAAAATACTCGCACAAGCGAAAAGGATAAGTTTATTGGGGTTGATTTCATTTTTTTCTTATTGAAACCTGTTGAATAAGCTTACATCCATAGTCAAATCTTTTCTAAACATAAACATAATTTGAAAACATGTTGCTTACAAAAGAAAATAGTGTTTCATACATAACTAATGTAACTAAATTTAACTATAGTTTTAAAAAATTCATTCCATTTTTAACTTAAAAATATTTTATTGGGAGCCATTTAACAAATACAATAGTTTATGAACAGATACTACATTATAATCACCTTTAGACTATTAAAAAAACAAATACAAGAGTTGAAATTAGTGATTAAATGGTTTGGTTATGTTTTGGGGACTTGGTAACCCTATAATCTAAACTTTGAGTTTTCCAACCAGATGATAACACACGTATGATGACACATGTTACTAATGAATCATTAGCGGAAATTAATTATGGTGACTAAAAAAAATAAACCCAAGTTTGGTTACTTATTTGTAACTTTTTTTTCAGTGATTAAAATAAAAATAATAATAATTTAACTTTTATTTTCTTGTTTATGTTTGGGGCTTAGGTAAGGTTCCCAATTCCCATAGGATGCTCTTTCTCTTTGTAGTTTTGTGTGAAGCAATCTTGGCATAGGATTTTTATTTTAAATATTTACATTTCTTTGTTAAGACACATGTTTTTTGTTAATGGCGGTTTAAGGAATTTTGGGTTCCCCAAAACCAAGACAATATAGGCCGAGGCAATTCATAAAAGAGTGGTGAAACAATGGTGTTGGGAAAATAGAATTCTGTTTCTTCCGATGCAACATATGCTTTATTCTTTCTGAAAATGTGTCCAATATTATGTAAAAGTTACATTTCCAAACAAATGCAGAAAAGCCTAGGTCAAATGTCTTTAATAACTTTTTTTTGACAAAGAAAGATAAACTTTATTCAAAGAAAAACCGCAAAAACATACATCCAAGACAATCCAGATAACGCAGCTATGAAAAGGCAACACACAAGCCCCGAACAAAAGGGAAAAAAACACCCACGAAAGAGAAATTATATCATTAGACATTCTTATCACGTTATTCATGGGATCAATCAATAAAGACTATCAATAAAAACTAAAAAAACTGAACAAATACTATCTTGAGATCACAGTAAATGCTCAAGAAAATCTTTGTCAATCAAAATTATGTAAAATTGATGAACATTAACGTTGTGATTGTCCTTGATCGTTTACTTTCAAAATTGACTAAAACTAAATTGTTCGTTTTCTAGGGATTGATTTGCTCAATTCCGAAATTGAGAAGGACCTAATAGGTCTTTTTACCAAATTGAAATTTCACATATGTAAATCATTATACAATTCATACTAGTTATAAAATCAAAACTTTTTATCCCAAAAAAGCAAAACTCTTTTTTATTAAATCTAAGTTTTGTCACATAAAATAGGGTGTATATTTTGTCACGCCTGAGAAGAGGCGGGATCATTAATCCCACATCGGAAAGAAAAAAAGGAAGTATTGGGATATAAATACGGTGGCGCTGCATATCCTATCAGACATGTCTTTTGGGAAGAGGGTAATGACCCCGTGACAAGTGGTATCAGAGCGACCCTATGACTGTCCGATTTCACGCCGAGAGCCCATGAGTGGAGTAGGCAGGGTGGGCTAAGCGCCCATGAGTGGGGTAGGCAGGGTGGGCAACTGTGACAAGGTGGCCCATCACGAGAGCGGAAGCTCGTGACGAGGGCGTCACGAGGTTGAGTGGGGGAGAATGTCACGCCTGAGAAGAGGCGGGGTCATTAGTCCCACATCGGAAAGAAAAAGAGAGATCTTGGGATATAAATACGGTGGCGCTGCACATCCTATCAGACATACCTTTTGGGAAGAGGGTAATGGCCCCGTGACAATTTGCATGATCAAAACAGTACAAATACATATGGCAATAAATTGTCTTGCCTGTGCAATTTTGCATGCCATTTTGCCATCACTTTCTAGTGGTATTTTCACAAAATAGCACATTTTTAAGCTTTGTTTTTTTTATTCTAACACGCGTATAAAATTATTTCCCTGCATTATAGTGAACTAGTCAAATATGTATGGCGAATTTAATTTAGAAAAAACCGTCAAGCTTATATGACGAGTTTTATTTTCGGTAATTTTTAATAGAATTCGCTAGACTTGCATGACAAGTTCTATTAAAATTTGTTTCCTTTTAACGCTTAAAGATTTTTAGGGCTAAAATGAATAAAAATACACAAGTTTATTGTATAGTGCTATTTGGAAAAGCAATTTTATATAGGTATTAAAGTTTCTTTGGATAAATGGGGTATTTAGGGATGAATATTTGGTAATAGGGTATGTTGAAGGATATTTTAGAATCTATGGTATTTTTTACAGTCTCGGCTGAGAACGAACGCCTCTTGCAGGAGTCGTTCTCTATTTTTTAATATTTTTTGGTCAAAAAAAGCGGCCGAACATCTCTTGCAGAAGGCGTTCTCTATTTTTTTTAAATATTTTTTGGACAAAAAACGCCTCCTACATGAGTCGTTTTCTAATTTTTTAATATTTTTTGATTTAAAAAATATTAAAAAAATGAAGAACGACAGGAGTCGTCTCCCTGGCACTGTAGAAAATACTATAGATTCCTAAATTTTTTTCCAACACACCCTATTCTCCAAGATTTTTTTTTCTAAACCCCCTTTTTTACCTAATTTCCCGAGGTATTAAATCCAAGTTTTAAACATAAAACAGGGGGGGCACATTTGCCCCATAGAGGATCAAAACAGTGCATTACAGATGACAATAAATTGTCTTGTATGTGCAATTTTGCATGCCAATTGCCATCACTTAATACTCAATTTCCCTCGCATAAACAAAGTAAAAAAGAAAAAGAAAAAGAAAAAGAAAAAGGAAAGAGAGCCCCATCTTGTAAGATGGTCAAGCAATAGCAGTAGTCCAGTAGCGAACAACACGTGGTTATGGGTGGGGTCACCCAAAAAAGAAAGAAAAAGGCATATGATTTAGGCAGCTTTTGTCTGAGCGAGAGTCCATTGTCAACCATCAACTCAATGGTCTCTTGGGACAGTTTCACAGGTACAAATCTGTACTGAATGTGCATGGGGATGTATGTACTCTTTTCAACCATGTCCACCAACGTCTCTGAGAAGGGATGAGTTGGGCTTTCTTGCCATTTTCTTCTTCTCACCCCATTTCATAATCCCAATTAGGCATAAATTTACCATGTGAACAAATACATATATCAATTATAAGTACACATAGAAAAACACTAATCTTAACTTCAGGCTACCAAAATCAAACCTTTTCAAAAGTTCTAATCAATTATCTTAGTTTTAATTTGAGGCCCCTCCTTCAACCTGACCTTTGGAAGCTTCAAACAAAACATTGATTGCAAGAGTTACTATATTTCACATTATAGTTCCCAAATTTATCAAAATAAACATAATGCCATAATTCATCACCCTTCCACTTTGAACTCCAAACCCTAACTATATATAACCTCAACAATCTTCCTTGATCAACAATACAACAAAACACCGGAAGGCTCTACGCTTCTTAGATATCTGCTGGGAGAAAGAAGGGATCCACAACGGTGATTCTTTTGGCCGTAGATGGTTTCATCTTTTACTTATAAATAAGGCAGTCCGACTCTGATTCTTAATGGAGCATGTTCCGTCTTCATTTACCAACTGTGCTGAGGCCTTGCAGGGAAGAGTTCAAGTTTGAGAAAGACAAAATCTCAGATATTCACAAATAGCTCTGAATTAACCAGTGATTAAACCCTGAACTAATATTGATCAAGCTACAGGTCACGCTATAATGAACACACATGATATAAAACTTGGTATACAAATATACCAACATTTCTATTTACAGTTCTATATGCATATACCATAAAAACACAAGTAGCTGCCTGTAGAAAACAACACAACACAATGCCCCATATACATTACACACACATATTTATTACTCGATCATCCACCGCATGAAGTCGGAAACCACATCCCTCCCTTTTTGATTAATTATCTATGTACAAAACCTAGTGTAACTTCACAAACAATTCACATTTACAGATATTTTCCGCCAACGGGAAATGGGAAAGACATGAACATGTACAGCTAACCGTAGAAACTACGTTCCTTCCTGTAAAAGTTCGAGGGCTGCTACCTGCCTCACACGTTGCGTAAGTCGTCTTCTGCGATAGATGCCTACCAAACGCAGGATGAGTACCAGAATAATGGCAGAGAAATCAAACACTCTTCCGATTCTAACACCACCTGCAAAACATTAAAATCAAAATCACTAATTTATCTGATTGTGTCTAATGACTAGCATACATCCTCTCCTAACTGACCCCTATGGATACGTATTATAATAATCATCCAATCGACTCCTACGAATGATGGGTATTTCTCAGGGGAAAAAATACCTGTTGGAAGGAAATCAAACGGTGTAGCTCTGTAGATGATACTCAACACCATCTGCAAACATGACAGATAGTCTGACTTTAACATCAGTTAAGAGTTATGAAGCCAGTATTAAATGACATAAGCAACTCATTCAACATAAATACACATGGTAAGTTAATGATGCCTCTTTCAAATAAAGCTACCTCTGACCGGTACATTTACGGAAGAAAAAGAAATTTATGCTAAATATTGAATCAGCTTACTGCAAAAAGGCGCATCTCAGCAATATATGTAGCATTAATATCAGGATCCATCAACCCCAGAAACATTCTCTTCATGAAGAATGGTAACTGACACACTTTCTGCCAAGAGAAGAAGGAAGAAAATGTTCATGGCCTACTCGCAATAGAAAAAAAAGATTCATATATTACAGTTGTAATCTAAGATTAATACACAATAATCAAGAAATAGAACTCTTCAATGATGACTGTTAGGACAAATAACAAAAAATAGAACTCTTCAATAATTCACTTCCAAGGCAATGTCAGAGCCATAGTTTTAAAGTCATACATGTCAAAGGAAAGAGGGAAAACAACACAACAACAAAATCACAATGCATATATGTTTACTAAAGTCTGGAAGAAGGCTAAATTTTAGCAGAAATACCTGAATAAATCCACGTGCACCACCTACAAAGAGCAGGTTATACCTCTGTACACTTTTAAGTATCTGAGTAACTTCCTGGTCCTGTTGTTGTTGCAATGATGCCTCTGGCATCAAATTAATAATCTTGCAAGCACACATGGGGCACTTGCATGGCTTAGGTGCTGAGGAATAGTTCCAGAATTGCAAAATACAACTGCCTGTCAACACCAGAAAGGAGAAGCAAAAAGAATAACCAATTCAATGAAAGCTTATTCAAGACCTCATATGTAAGTGAGTAAGCCCGCTCCCATTGGGGAGTATCTAAAGACTGTAATTCATCGGAACCCAATCCTTTACTCCAAAAGCAAGTTCGGACTTTTTGAACTCGAGTTTTGCAATCAGAGGCACCGACTGAACAGCTAGGATACAGAACTCCTATAGCAAAACTATAGGTAAATCATTAAATTTAAATACAAACATGACAAACACCAATCCCTGCAACCGGCAACACCTCCCCTTCCTCCTATGATGAGGGGAAAAGGCTTGAGGCTCTCAACAACATTCTTTATACTAATATTTTAACATTTTTCTAGTCAGGGATCCATAATTTGAGGTAATTTTCCAATATAGTAAGTTACCAGCAAATAAAGGGAACACAATTATATTGAAAGAAACAAATTCTATGGCTTAATACTCATAGATTGTAAAACATGTGAGAAAGAAATATGAAGCCAAAAATCCCATAAAATCCTGCACCTTCTTTATAATTTATAAAGAGAAGCAAAATAAATCGAGAAAATTGTTTCATCGTAGAACAGATTCTTTTCTTCAAGCAATTTACCAGAAAAAAAAACACTCAATTGACATTTAAAAACATAGCTCGAATGAACCTAGGAATTCAAGATATCAAGTACTTCGATAAAAAAATTCTAATAGAAATGATCTACACATAAATCTTAATTCACGCTTGCATCTACAGATTGAACGTTCGATTTCTAGTTTTCAGAGAACAAACCCTAGTTCTTTCCCGTTTCTCTCACCGGCCAAACATAACCAAACTTCGGAAAGGAAACTAAAAGAAATTACCACAATACCAATGGCCACAATTGGAACGACAAGGAACAGTGAAAGAACCGAAGCAGATTGGGCAGCAATCATCATCGGGAGGGGTTTCATTCAACCGCTTATTCCCTCTAGATTCATCCGCATTTCTTTCGCTCACCTCCGTTTCCATTTCCTTTCTTTCTCTCTCTCTTTTCCCCCCTTTTCTCTTCCCGCTTCAAAATGGATTGCTCAAAAGATATTTTCCACCACTTTCTCAGGAAAATGCGGCGAGCTAAATGTAAGGAGTATGAAAATGTAAAATGTGTGCCATCCCGTATATATATTCGCCGAGTTTGCGCACCACATAGATCGTGTTAAAAGGATGAGCAAAAAAATGAAATATTTTAATTTGACACGAAAAAAATAATTTAAATAATTTATATTATAGTTTTATAAACACAATACGATTGATTTTTTTAAAAATAAAATTTGAGTTAAAAATAAAGTGTGAATAATTTAAAATTTTAATAATTAATAGATAATTTTTAAGTTCGAGTTGAGTTCTTTAACTGTGCATGATATATGTTTATTTTTTCATGTGATCATCATATGAATTCTTTATTTATATGATGCTTCTTATTCTAAATTTTAGTTAAAGATTGGTTGTTTTGAATTCAAGCTTTTATTTTGGTAAATACATGTTTAAAGATTTTTTTGAAAATTAGTCAAAGATTTCAATTTTCGATTTCTAATAGCCCCATTCAGACAATCTTATTTTGGGTTATTCTGTAAACTTAAGTTTTATCAGAAATTTTATTTTTGACTGTTATAAAATTTTTAATTTGAATATCAATATATTTCTATTATATATTTTGAGATAAATTAATTGAAGCATTAAGTCACCAAAGTGGCATTTATTGTAGAAATTATTTTATTTTAAAATATAGAAGGTTTTGTGCATGTAATTTAATTTATGTTAGTATTAATCGACCCAAAAGAAGATTAATAATTAAGATTGTTACATGTGCAACTGTGGTAATAAACAAGCGATAATTACTCAATTTTATATGTGAATAATTAATCGGTCCAAATGATGATTTCTGTTTGACATGTTCTTATTATCAATATTTGATTATTGTACCAAGATATCGCTTGTAAGTTAATGTTTTGTTCAAAAATGACATATTAATGGAGTGCCCGGTTGTAATCACTCATTTTTGTACGGGTTTTTAGTATTTTTAGTATTGTTGTAATAATATATATAAAAAATAAAAAATAATAATAATAATAAAAAAAGCAAAAAAAGGGAATTTAATAATAAAAAAGGGGAGGGGGTGGAGCACAAAGCTCCACGTCACCCCTATAAATAGAGGAGCAATTGAAGAGCAATGGGGAAGAAAATTGCAGCGGCAATTTGGAATTAAAATGGCAGCAAGCCATGGAGAAATCGGCAAATTTGGTAGAATAAAGGAGCTTAGGCTCTCGCCAGCTGAGATCGGGCGGTGTCCTCGGTCCTAGTCGGTTCGATCGGGGCCCTATTTTAGGTCCGATCTAGTTACTATTTTTGGAGAGGTCATGGTAGATCTCGGTGGGGTCCAGTCGGGGTTCGTCGTTCGAACTCCTAGTTAGGTATATTTTATTTCCTTTTTATTTATGTTGTAATTTTTATATTTTAATGAAGTAGTAGTTAATTTAAAATTGTGTTTTTAATTCGTATGTTTATCTATGTTTTAGATTAGTATGCTTTAAATTTATGTTTTAGACTAGTATTTTATTTATGTTAGATATGTTTTTATTTATAAGTTAGATTAATATTTATGTATGTATATATTTAGATTAGTATTTTATTTATGTTAGATATGTTTTTATTTATAAGTTAGATTAATATTTATGTATGTATGTTTTAGACTAGTATCTAATTTATGTTAGATATGTTTTTATTTATGTGTTAAATTAATAGTTATGTATGTATGTTTTAGATCAGTATTTTATTTATGTTATATTAGTATTTTTTATGTTAGTATTTATTCATATTTTTATCACAGTGTATTTATTTATATTTGCCATGTTTTTTAATTTTGCATAACGAACATATATTTTGTCAATGCGGTACCCTTTTATTCGAGCGTAAACGGGGCCAGTATCAGGCGTAGTGATAGTGGTTGGACGTTTACTCTCGAATAACGGGGCCTTTAAAATTTATTTGCATTTATAACCGAATTTTAATATAATCGTCACTTTAATCCGGAAAGTTTAATATTAATAAAGCGGTAATTATTAAAGTACCAATTTTGGGCGGTGTGGGGGTGTTAATCCTTCCCCATCCGTAACTGACTCCCGAACCCATCATTTTGAAATCTCTGGTTTCTACGGTGTCCGGTCCATCTTGAGTGGCCGGTGGCGACTCCAATTTTAAATAAAATATGGGTTTTATAAAACTCCACGCGGAAGAAAATATTTTAAAATAAAAAAAACTTTCATTTTTTAGCGAGAAAAAACATCGCTACAGATGGCGACTCCGCTGGGGATTTTTTTGTTTTTCAAAAACAAACGAGAGTCGATCTTTTTTCAAATAATTACCACTTTATTAATATCGAAAATTTCGGATTAAAGTGACTATTAAACTAACATTCGATTATAATTGCGCGTTTATTTTAACGCATTTAAAATATGGTATATAAACCCGTTTTTTAAGTGGGGGGAAAACGTTAATGCTTTCGTGGAGATATCGTTATCCCGTATGGGCCTAGCAAGTACCTTCGGGGCTCGAGTACCTTATACTTTCGTGAGGATATCGTTCCTTCGTATGGGTATAAGCGAATGGGTCCCCCTGAATTGAATCTAGTTGAAAGGAGCCTATAATGGGTGATGACCGGGGGCCTTGCTACTCTTAGTAGATGACAGCAAGGACAATTCGGGTACCTCTTAGCACCAAAACTGCATATAGTGAGCCGTATGAGTCAACCCCTTTAGAGCCATATGAAACTCTGCCCGATTAGTGGTCACCCTATTTAGGCTCTGGTACCTTATTTCTTGTTTATGTACAGTTTATTACTCTATTTTTGTTATATTTATCATTTGTTTTATTTAATCATTTTATTTGGTACTAACTCGTTTTATTTTATTCTCATCGCACTGAGTTCACCTGCATCATTGCACAACATCATCACAATCTTAATTTTGCATTGCATCGATTTAGGACACATTTTGCATGCATTCATTTTCAGAATAATAAAACTAATCCTCGGGTTGCCCCATTAAATACAACAAAGATGGTCGATCTAACACCTTACAAAGCCTCTTACAAAAGTTTGGTCTTGGGGCATGTCCAAAAGCACCCCCACATCTTTTACAAATAGTGTGCCTCTAACAAGGTCCCAGTCCGGGGGCATTCTTTGCCAAGGTCCAGCCTTCATTGCCGAGTCAAACTCTTGCATCTTTGACCACAGTCTGTAAAATTACACCCAATCCAAAAATAATAATAATGAGCTGCCTTGAACCAACACACAATTTATAAACCCAACCTAGGGGGCAACAGAATCATCACTCAAAGTGTCAAATTCAAGAGCAATTTCAGACGATGGCATAAGAATTAATAAAATGTTGGGGCATGCACCCAGATGACTGATCAAACCCAAGTTGAGGTTGGGGCACCGTCACATACAAAAAAACCAAGATCCTGACGGGACCAGTGAGGAGTCAGGGGCATCCCTTTGAGGATCGAAAAAAATCATATCACATTCATGCATTTAGTTGCATTCATCTTGCATTTTGCATACGTCACACATCTATGTTCAGTGCATACACTAAAGTCTCCATGCATTTAGGGTAGACGCATGCATTAGATACATTCATGCAATCTCGCTTGTACATAACAGGTCTAGGAAAAAGACCGAGTACCCTCGACATGGGGGCAACAACACGACAACCAACTTTAGTCTTGGAGGAGACCAAACACAAAGAGAATGCTGAAACATCAATAAAAGGTAATAGTGAAAAATTTTGTAAACATTTACTGATTAATGTTTTTATTCATTTTTAGGTCATACCTCTCCTTGATGAAGAGTGAAGTAGCCTTTTCGGATCTTGCTGCGTCATTGTTGATAGGCCAACAATTTTGATTATGTTTTACTGATGGTGCAACAATATAGGCGTCTGAAGATCTCATTTCTCCGTTGATGGTACAACAGATCCGAATCTTCCCAAGCAGATCAAATTTCTATTTAGGTCTTGTTTCTCTCTCTTGACGGTGCAAACTGGACCTATTTTCGAGTCTTACTTCCTTATGCAGTTCAAGAAAAAGAAAAATTACCAAAAAAATAGAGTTGAAAAAATCAGAAAAAAATTAGAAAAAAATCAAAAAATCAAAAGTCAAAAAAAATCAAAAAATGAAAAATGAAAAAATGAAGAAAAAATGAATGAAATGAAAATCAAAATGAATTTATCAACTTTCATCGCTCCGAACGATCATCCGTGATGGGTGGCGGTACAAGCTATCGTCGTCCTCTGATCCTGCTCTCCGCTGATGGTGTAGTCGGTTTTAGGTCGTCATTATCCAATCCAGTCCTCCGCTAATGGAGTGACCGGGTCCAAGCTCTCGTCGTCCTCTGATCCTGCTCTCCGCTGATGGTGTAGCTGGTTCCAGGTCGTAATTGTCCAATCCAGTCCTCCGCTGATGGAGTGGCCAGGTCCAAGCTCCTGTCGCCCTCAGATCTTACTCTCCGTTGATGGTGTAGCCGGTTCTAGGTCGTCATTGTCCAATCCAGTCCTCCGCTGATGGAGTGACCGGGTCCAAGCTCCCGTCGTCCTCTGATCCTGCTCTCCGCTGATGGTGTAGCGGTTCAGTCGTAATTGTCCAATCCGGTCCTCCGCTGATGGAGTGGCGGGTCCAAGCTCCGCCGCCTCAGATCCTACTCTCCGCTGATGGTGTAGCCGGTTCTAGGTCGTCATTGTCCAATCCAGTCCTCCGCTGATGGAGTGACCGGGTCCAAGCTCCCGTCACCCTCAGATCTTGCTCTCCGCTGATGGTGTAGCCGGTTTCAGGTCGTCATTGTCCAATCCAGTCCTCCGCTGATGGAATGACCGGGTCCAAGCTCCCGTCGTCCTCAAATCTTGCTCTCCGCTGATGGTGTAGCCAGTTCCAGGTCATCATTGTCCAATCCTGTCCTCCGCTGATGGAGTGGTCGGGTCCAAGCTCTTGTCGCCCTCAGATCCTACTCTCCGCTGATGGTGTAGCCGGTTCCAGGTCATCATTATCCGATCCAGTCCTCCGCTGATGGAGTGGCTAGGTCCAGTTGCTGTTGTCCTACTTATCCGCTGATGGTGTAGTAGGGTTCCAGTTAATATTTTTGTTTCTCTGTTGATAGATCCAACTTTACTGATTTTCAAATTTTCTTTATTAATGTTGTAGCTAGAAAACAAAAAGAAAAAAGAAGAAAAAAATCAAAGAAAAATAGAAAAAACAAAAAAAAAACAAAAAAAACAAAAAGAAAACAAAAAAAACAAAAACAAAAACAAAAACAAAAAATGAAAAAATGAAAAAAAAAGCTTTCAACCAAATTCTGATCATGCCTCTTCGTCAGAGTCGTAGCTTGATCACAAAAAAGGACAACTATCCGATCCTGCCTCTTCGTCGGAGTTGTAGCTGGATCAAATCTTCAGACCTTGCCTCTTCGTCGGTGTTGTAGCTTGGTCAAATCTAACTTTCGGTTCTGCCTCTTCGTCGGTGTTGTAGCTGAACCTAATTCACTAACTTCCGGTCTTGCCTCTTCGTCGGTGTTGTAGCTAGACCAAATTCACTAACTCTTGATGCTGCCTCTTCGTCGGTGTTGTAGCTGGATCAACATTACTAACTTTAGACCATGCCTCTTCGTCGGTGTTGTAGCTTGGTCAAAATTCACCAACTTTCAAGTTTTATCAATGTTCTAAGAAAAAATCAAAAAAAAAGAAAAAAAGAAGAAAAAAAGGAGAAAAAAGAAAAAATATGAAAAAAAACAAAAGCAGAGAAAAAAGAAAAAAAAAGATAGAAAAAAGAAAAAAATTGTCAGTTATCTGATCTTGCCTCTTCGTCAGAGTTGTAGCTGGATCAGACATCAGAACTTTTACCTATCGGTCTTGCCTCCTCGTCAGTGTTGCAGCTGGATCGAATTTTGTAGACCCTGTCTCTTCGTCGGTGTTGCAGCTGGGTCGAACTCTCTTTAGGTATTAGCTTATTACCAATAATGTAGCAAGTAGAACTCGGTTTGGCTTTATCAACAAATAACCCCCATTTTGAAGGCTTTGCTTCCCGAGAGTGACAAGGTGGATCAACCAAAACAAGAAAGAAGACATGCGCTGAAGAGAATGAAGATCTACCAAAGAAAGAAGATGCGTCAAAAGGAGAGAAGTTTAGCCAGATAAGACAAAAATGAGTGCTTTTGATCTTTGCTTTGTTCTCGTTTCACAAGAACAAGCAAAAAGGGGCAACTGTAATCACTCATTTTTGTACAGGTTTTTAGTATTTTTAGTATTGTTGTAATAATATTTATAAATAATAATAATAAAATTAATAATAAAAAAGAAAAAAAAGGAATTTAATAATAAAAAAGGGGGAAGGGAGTGGAGCACAAAGCTCCACGTCACCCTCCTCACCCCTATAAATAGAGGAGCAATTGAAGAGCAATGGGGAAGAAAATTGCAGCGGCAATTTGGAATTAAAATGGCAGCAAGCCATGGAGAAATCGGCAAGGGCTGGCCGAATAAGGGAGCTTAGGCTCTCGGCTAGCCCAGGATCGGGGCAGTGTCCTCGATCCTAGTCGGTTCGATCGGGGTCCTATTTTAGGTCCGATCTAGTTAATATTTTTGGAGAGGTCGTGGTAGATCTCGGTGGGGTCCAGTCGGGGTTCGTTGTTCGAACTCCTAGTTAGGTATATTTTCTTTCCTTTTTATTTATGTTGTAATTTTTATATTTTAATGAAGTAGTAGTTAATTTAAAATTGTGTTTTTAATTCGTATGTTTATCTATGTTTTAGATTAGTATGCTTTAAATTTATGTTTTAGACTAGTATTTTATTTATGTTAGATATGTTTTTATTTATAAGTTAGATTAATATTTATGTATGTATATATTTAGATTAGTATTTTATTTATGTTAGATATATTTTTATTTATAAGTTAGATTAATATTTATGTATGTATGTTTTAGACTAGTATCTAATTTATGTTAGATATGTTTTTATTTATGTGTTAAATTAATAGTTATGTATGTATGTTTTAGATCAGTATTTTATTTATGTTATATTAGTATTTTTATGTTAGTATTTATTCATATTTTTATCACAATGTATTTATTTATATTTGCCATGTTTTTTAATTTTGCATAACGAACATATATTTTGTCAATGCGCGATGCCCTTTTATTCGAGCGTAAACGGGCCCGATGTCGCGCGTAGTGATAGTGGTTGGACATTTACTCTCGAATAACGGGCCTTTAAAATTTATTTGCATTTATAACCGAATTTTAATATAATCGTCACTTTAATCCGGAAAGTTTAATATTAATAAAGCGGTAATTATTAAAGTACCAATTTTGGGCGGTGTGGGGGTGTTAATCCTTCCTCATCCAGAATCGACTCGAACCCATCATTTTGAAATCTCTGGTTTCTACGATTGTCCGGTCCATCTTGAGTGGCCGGTGGCGACTCCAATTTTAAATAAAATATGGGTTTTATAAAACTCCACGCGGAAGAAAATATTTTAAAATAAAAAAAACTTTCATTTTTTAGCGAGAAAAAACATCGCTACAGATGGCGACTCCGCTGGGGATTTTTTTGTTTTTCAAAAACAAACGAGAGTCGATCTTTTTTCAAATAATTACCACTTTATTAATATCGAAAATTTCGGATTAAAGTGACTATTAAACTAACATTCGATTATAATTGCGCGTTTATTTTAACGCATTTAAAATATGGTATATAAACCCGTTTTTTAAGTGGGGGGAAAACGTTAATGCTTTCGTGGAGATATCGTTATCCCGTATGGGCCTAGCAAGTACCTTCGGGGCTCGAGTACCTTATACTTTCGTGAGGATATCGTTCCTTCGTATGGGTATAAGCGAATGGGTCCCCGAATTGAATCTAGTTGAAAGGAGCCTATAATGGGTGATGACCAGGGGGCCTTGCTACTCTTAGTAGATGACATGACAAGGACAATTCGGTACCTCTTAGCACCAAAACTGCATATAGTGAGCCGTATGAGTCAACCCCTTTAGAGCCATATGAAACTCGCCCGATTAGTGGTCACCCTATTTAGGCTCGTACCTTATTTCTTGTTTATGTACAGTTTTTATTACTCTATTTTTGTTATATTTATCATTTGTTTTATTTAATCATTTTATTTGGTACTAACTCGTTTTATTTTATTCTCATCGCACTGAGTTCACCTGCATCATTGCACAACATCATCACAATCTTAATTTTGCATTGCATCGATTTAGGACACATTTTGCATGCATTCATTTTCAGAATAATAAAACTAATCCTCGGGTTGCCCCATTAAATACAACAAAGATGGTCGATCTAACACCTTACAAAGCCTCTTACAAAAGTTTGGTCTTGGGGCATGTCCAAAAGCACCCCCACATCTTTTACAAATAGTGTGCCTCTAACAAGGTCCCAGTCCGGGGGCATTCTTTGCCAAGGTCCAGCCTTCATTGCCGAGTCAAACTCTTGCATCTTTGACCACAGTCTGTAAAATTACACCCAATCCAAAAATAATAATAATGAGCTGCCTTGAACCAACACACAATTTATAAACCCAACCTAGGGGGCAACAGAATCATCACTCAAAGTGTCAAATTCAAGAGCAATTTCAGACGATGGCATAAGAATTAATAAAATGTTGGGGCATGCACCCAGATGACTGATCAAACCCAAGTTGAGGTTGGGGCACCGTCACATACAAAAAAACCAAGATCCTGACGGGACCAGTGAGGAGTCAGGGGCATCCCTTTGAGGATCGAAAAAAATCATATCACATTCATGCATTTAGTTGCATTCATCTTGCATTTTGCATACGTCACACATCTATGTTCAGTGCATACACTAAAGTCTCCATGCATTTAGGGTAGACGCATGCATTAGATACATTCATGCAATCTCGCTTGTACATAACAGGTCTAGGAAAAAGACCGAGTACCCTCGACATGGGGGCAACAACACGACAACCAACTTTAGTCTTGGAGGAGACCAAACACAAAGAGAATGCTGAAACATCAATAAAAGGTAATAGTGAAAAATTTTGTAAACATTTACTGATTAATGTTTTTATTCATTTTTAGGTCATACCTCTCCGCCAGTAGAGCAGCAGAAGTAGCCTTTTCCAGATCTTGCCTGCGTCATTGTTGATAGGCCAACAATTTTCAGATTATGTTTTACCGCTGATGGTGCAACAATATAGACGTCCTGAAGATCTCATTTCTCCGTTGATGGTACAACAGATCCGAATCTTCCCCAAGCAGATCAAATTTCTATTTAGGTCTTGTTTCTCTGCTGACGGTGCAACCAGACCTATTTTCGAGTCTTACTTCCTTGTACAGTTCAAGAAAAAAGAAAAATTACCAAAAAAATAGAGTTGAAAAAAAATCAGAAAAAATTAGAAAAAAAAAATCAAAAAATCAAAAGTCAAAAAAAATCAAAAAATGAAAAATGAAAAAATGAAGAAAAAATGAATGAAATGAAAATCAAAATGAATTTATCAACTTTCATCGCCCGAACCAGTCATCCGCTGATGGAGTGGCCAGGTACAAGCTATCGTCGTCCTCTGATCCTGCTCTCCGCTGATGGTGTAGTCGGTTTTAGGTCGTCATTATCCAATCCAGTCCTCCGCTAATGGAGTGACCGGGTCCAAGCTCTCGTCGTCCTCTGATCCTGCTCTCCGCTGATGGTGTAGCTGGTTCCAGGTCGTAATTGTCCAATCCATCCCTCCCATTGATGGAGTGGCCAGTCCAAGCTCCCGCCGCCTCGGATCTTACTCTCCGTTGATGGTGTAGCCGGTTCTAGGTCGTCATTGTCCAATCCAGTCCTCCGCTGATGGAGTGACCGGGTCCAAGCTCCCGTCGTCCCTCGATCCCGCTCTCCGCTGATGGTGTAGCGGTTTCAGGTCGTAATTGTCCAATCAGGCCCCTCCCGTGATGGAGTGGCGGGTCCAAGCTCCTGTCGCCCTCAGATCCTACTCTCCGCTGATGGTGTAGCCGGTTCTAGGTCGTCATTGTCCAATCCAGTCCTCCGCTGATGGAGTGACCGGGTCCAAGCTCCCGTCACCCTCAGATCTTGCTCTCCGCTGATGGTGTAGCCGGTTTCAGGTCGTCATTGTCCAATCCAGTCCTCCGCTGATGGAATGACCGGGTCCAAGCTCCCGTCGTCCTCAAATCTTGCTCTCCGCTGATGGTGTAGCCAGTTCCAGGTCATCATTGTCCAATCCTGTCCTCCGCTGATGGAGTGGTCGGGTCCAAGCTCTTGTCGCCCTCAGATCCTACTCTCCGCTGATGGTGTAGCCGGTTCCAGGTCATCATTATCCGATCCGATCCTCCGTGATGGAGTGGCTAGGTCCGATTCTTTGTTGTCCTACTTATCCGATGATGGTGTAGTAGGTTCCAGTTAATATTTTTGTTTCTCTGTTGATAGATCCAACTTTCATGATTTTCAAATTTTCTTTATTAATGTTGTAGCTAGAAAACAAAAGAAAAAAAGAAGAAAAAAATCAAAGAAAAATAGAAAAAACAAAAAAAAAACAAAAAAAACAAAAAGAAAACAAAAAAAACAAAAACAAAAACAAAAACAAAAAATGAAAAAATGAAAAAAAAAGCTTTCAACCAAATTCTGATCATGCCTCTTCGTCAGAGTCGTAGCTTGATCACAAAAAAGGACAACTATCCGATCCGCCTCTTCGTCGGAGTTGTATTTTGGATCAAATCTTCGACCTTGCCTCTTCGCCGGTGTTGTAGCTTGGTCAAATCTAACTTTCGGTTCTCGCCTCTTCGTCGGTGTTGTAGCTGAACCTAATTCACTAACTTCCGGTCTTGCCTCTTCGTCGGTGTTGTAGCTAGACCAAATTCACTAACTCTTGATTTCCTCTTCGTCGATTGTTGTAATTTGGATCAACATTACTAACTTTAGACCATGCCTCTTCGTCGGTGTTGTAGCTTGGTCAAAATTCACCAACTTTCAAGTTTTATCAATGTTCTAAGAAAAATCAAAAAAAAAAAAAAGAAGAAAAAAAAGGAGAAAAAGAAAAATATGAAAAAAACAAAAGCGAGAGAAAAAGAAAAAAAAAGATAGAAAAAGAAAAAAATTGTCGGTTATCCGATCTTGCCTCTTCGTCGAGTTGTATTTGGATCGGACATCGAACTTTTACCTATCGGTCTTGCCTCCTCAAAGTGTTGCATTTGGATCGAATTTTGTAGACCCCTGTCTCTTCGTCGGTGTTGCGGTTTGGGTCGAACTCTCTTTAGGTATTAGCTTATTACCAATAATGTAGCAAGTAGAACTCGGTTTGGCTTTATCAACAAATAACCCCCATTTTGAAGGCTTTGCTTCCCGAGAGTGACAAGGTGGATCAACCAAAACAAGAAAGAAGACATGCGCTGAAGAGAATGAAGATCTACCAAAGAAAGAAGATGCGTCAAAAGGAGAGAAGTTTAGCCAGATAAGACAAAAATGAGTGCTTTTGATCTTTGCTTTGTTCTCGTTTCACAAGAACAAGCAAAAAGGGGCAACTGTAATCACTCATTTTTGTACAGGTTTTTAGTATTTTTAGTATTGTTGTAATAATATTTATAAATAATAATAATAAAATTAATAATAAAAAAGAAAAAAAAGGAATTTAATAATAAAAAAGGGGGAAGGGAGTGGAGCACAAAGCTCCACGTCACCCTCCTCACCCCTATAAATAGAGGAGCAATTGAAGAGCAATGGGGAAGAAAATTGCAGCGGCAATTTGGAATTAAAATGGCGCAAGCCATGGAGAAATCGCAAGGGTTGGCGAATAAGGAGCTTAGGCTCGGCCAGCCCAGATCGGGGCGTGTCTCGATCCTAGTCGGTTCGATCGGGGTCCTATTTTAGGTCCGATCTAGTTAATATTTTTGGAGAGGTCGTGGTAGATCTCGGTGGGGTCCAGTCGGGGTTCGTTGTTCGAACTCCTAGTTAGGTATATTTTCTTTCCTTTTTATTTATGTTGTAATTTTTATATTTTAATGAAGTAGTAGTTAATTTAAAATTGTGTTTTTAATTCGTATGTTTATCTATGTTTTAGATTAGTATGCTTTAAATTTATGTTTTAGACTAGTATTTTATTTATGTTAGATATGTTTTTATTTATAAGTTAGATTAATATTTATGTATGTATATATTTAGATTAGTATTTTATTTATGTTAGATATATTTTTATTTATAAGTTAGATTAATATTTATGTATGTATGTTTTAGACTAGTATCTAATTTATGTTAGATATGTTTTTATTTATGTGTTAAATTAATAGTTATGTATGTATGTTTTAGATCAGTATTTTATTTATGTTATATTAGTATTTATTATGTTAGTATTTATTCATATTTTTATCACAATGTATTTATTTATATTTGCCATGTTTTTTAACTTTGCATAACGAACATATATTTTGTCAATGCGATGCCCTTTTATTCGAGCGTAAACGGGGCCAGTATCAGGCGTAGTGATAGTGGTTGGACATTTACTCTCGAATAACGGGGCCTTTAAAATTTACTCGCATTTATAACCGAATTTTAATATAATCGTCACTTTAATCCGGAAAGTTTAATATTAATAAAGCGGTAATTATTAAAGTACCAATTTTGGGCGGTGTGGGGGTGTTAATCCTTCCTCATCCGTAACCGACTCCCGAACCCATCATTTTGAAATCTCTGGTTTCTACGGTGTCCGGTCCACCTTGAGTGGCCGGTGGCGACTCCAATTTTAAATAAAATATGGGTTTTATAAAACTCCACGCGGAAGAAAATATTTCAAAATAAAAAAAACTTTCATTTTTTAGCGAGAAAAAACATCGCTACACCGGTATCTTGATATGAGGTTTACTTTTATTCAAATTTATTATTATTTTGGTTATCTTTTAATTTAATTGAAAGATAAAATTAAGGAAAATATTTTAAAACATGTAAATTCATATTTTGGCTTCGGATGTCTAATATTTTAATGGATTATTTGAAACATAATGTCACCAAAGTGACCGCTTTTGTGTAGATTAGTTTATTTAAAATATTAAGATAATTATGGGTTTTTGTAATTCATGTGTTTATTAACTGGCCCAAAGGAAAGTTAATATCTGAATTACAACGACAATTGTGGCAATAAATGTGTGACAATTATAAGGTATTTTATGTGAGCAATACGTTAGTCCAAAGATTAATCTATTGTTTGACATAGTTTATTGTCAATGTTTGATTGCTACAATAAAAGTATCGCTTACAGTTAATATTATTGTCTAAAGACTTGATATTAATGTTGCACTTGGTATCTTGAAGGGAATTAGTCATTATTTTGAATTGGCTTAAATGAAAAATAGGTGCCTAAAGTATGATTTTTTTGAACTTTAGGTGCCTAAAGTATTTTTTTTGTAAAAATAGGTGCTCAAAGTTTCAAAGGTTATAATTTTAGGTGCCTGAAGTTTTTTTTTTGTAAAAATAGGAGCCCAAAGTTTCAAAAGTTAAAATTTTAGGTACCCCAAATATGTCACGTGTCAAGCATTGATTGGTTAAAATAAATTTTAACACCCATTAACGGTCAAGCACCTAAAATTATAACTTTTGAAACTTTGGGCACCTATTTTTACAAAAAAAAAACTTTAGGCACCTAAAGTTCAAAAAAGATATACTTAGGGCACCTATTTTTCATTTAAGCCTTTTGAATTTATTTGTTTACTTATGAATATTTATGTGAGCTTGCTTTTATTTTATTTATTTATTTTTGTTCTATATTTATGTAATTTATCTTTTTCTGTCACAATATTTGTTAATATACATTCTAAACTCATGTTTAGTGAAACTAATTTCAAGGAATAGAAAAGACACTTACATATTGTATTTGGTGGTTGTATGTCATAGACTTTGCACTAAGGAAAGAATATTTTGCACATCTCACTACGGTAAGCACCCATAAAAGGTACTTTGAGAGGTGAGATCGTTCGAATCCACGAGTCTAATGATCATAAAACACAATATTCTATATGTCTTTTGGAGCACAAATCTAAAGAGATTACTCATACTAAGGGTTTTATTGACGATATTAAGAAATGTTTTACCTAAAATATTAAGGTTAAGATTACATCACTTATGTCTTCTTTGATGTCTATGAAGTATATGGGTCAAGGAACTGTGAGCGAATATACTATAAAAATATTTAATATTGCTTCAAAATTTAAGGCACATAAGATCAAACTTTC
Source organism: Hibiscus mutabilis (assembly GCA_019671005.1). Taxonomy (NCBI): domain Eukaryota; kingdom Viridiplantae; phylum Streptophyta; class Magnoliopsida; order Malvales; family Malvaceae; genus Hibiscus; species Hibiscus mutabilis. The sequence continues at coordinate 8,610,442 of CM033719.1, forward strand.
AAACAATTGTTTGTTCTTATGCTTTTGGTATCGCTTACTATACAGTTTAACCATTTTTTTTTAAAAAAAAATAGTTACAATTGTCAAAAGGAGAAATAAGCTCTAACTGAGCTCATTTCTCATTGGGTTAAAGAGGAAGAAAAGTTGAAGCATTATGAGTGTAAAAGTACTCATTTGATTAGTGCTCATTTAGTTAGTGTCTCTAAGAATAAGGGCACTAAAAGAAAATATTAGAATAAAGTTGCTAAGGGTCCCACTCAAAAGAAACAACAATAAGTTACAAAGTATTGATTCTTTTGTATAAGTTAGGACACGTGTGAAGAAATTAAACTTCAAACGTGTGAAGAAATTAAACTTCAAACGTGTGAAGAGTATAATTTTATGCAAGGCAAAAAGTTTAGGAACTTGTCTCATTACCTTAAGGTGAAAACCAATTGGTTGTAAATGGATATTTAAAATCAATAGGGATGGAAATGGTAATGTGGATAAGTATAAGGCACGTCTTGTATCTAAAGGATATACTCTAAAAGTATACATTGATTTTGTAGAGATTTTCTCGCAAGTTTCATTGAAAGACTCTTTGAAAATAATTATTACACTTGTTGCTCGTTTTAGTCTTAAGTTACATTAGATGGATGTTAAGCTTGTTTTTCAATGACGACATTAAAGAAATTATTTATATGATATAATCATAGAGCTGTGTCTTATGATACAATATCAATGATATATAAATTAAAAAAATCATCTATGAGCTTAAGTGTTACTCTCATTAATAATATTGTAAATTATGATCTCATTTGATTTTGAGATAAATTTGGTTGATAATTGTATATATTACAAGTTCAGTGAGAGTAAACCAAGTGATATTCATATTGCTAAAAAAGACAAATTTAGTCTTACTCAATGCCCTAAAAGTAACCTTGAAATTATAAAAAAAATATATAGACAAAAGGTTCCATATGCACAAGCTATTGGGAATCTAATATATGCTCAAGTATGTATGCGTTCGGATATTGCGTACATTGTTGGAATGTTAGACAAATATTTAAGTAATTTTAGTATGTACCACTGGATAGCAGCCAATAGGGTTATGAGATATCATTAGAGAACAAAAATTACATGCTCACATATCGGAGTTCTGATAAGTTAGAGATCACCAAGTTTACAGGCTTCGATTCTAATACAATATTGATGCAAAAGAATTTTGTCACATGAGCTGATAATTACAGATTTAATAGAAAGACCACTTCAGTTATTTTGTGATAATAAATTTGCATTAACTTATTCTATAAACAATATGAACATCACATAAATATTAAGTTCCTAATCATTAAAAAAATTCAGAGTGGTTGTATGTCTATAAAGCATGTTAGTACAAACTCTATAATTGCATGCATATTAAGAAACTATCACCTGAGGTTTGTCATGAGCACACTACTCATGTGAGTGTAATGTTATTTAAGGATATTCAATTTTAGTGAAAGTTTGTAATTTTTGAAAAATGCTCATTTATTTTAGACACAATTTAGGTTACTTCAATTTAATGTTATTTAAGATTATTTTTTTGTAGAAATAAAGTTCTTTTAGTTTATGCACACTCTGAATTCAGTAAAGTTTGATCTCACTAAAGTTTCAAAGGACCAGTTGAAAATTGACATGTTCGGTTCACATTTCATGTAATTTTCCATGCTATGCATCCATGATTGATCTATGCCATTTGACTATATTTGTATATGTGACCATTGATGGGTTTAGTCATGATTGATATGACAAAGGCTGCTTTGATCCTATATGTATATAGTTGATGGACGAGATTTTTATAGAATATCTATTATATAATAGCAAATTGTGGGCACATATGTAAAATGTATGATGCTATTATAAAATATGACACAAAATTAAGTGACCAATTATGTTAGTCGTATCACGGGTATTAAAGTGCCATGGAAATAAAAGTGTAGATACCATAAGATGTATTTATAATTCAATGAGGGGCAGAGTTGTAAATACTTAATAGTTGATTTATTAAATCAACTATATAAAGACCCAAGAAATAGGTTAACTTGTTTTACTCTTGTTCTGTCAGAGAGTTTTTTTACGGCAATGGCTAACCTATCTTCTTGGAAGATCACGATCACCTTTTAAGTGATGGCCATCAAAGGATTCAAAGTTTTCAGTCCACCAATGAATTCAAGTACGCTTCCACATCTAGTATTTTATTCTTAATGATTTGACATGATAGATCATGAGTTATATTTCATATTTAGTTATGGTTTGGTTCTAACATTTATTGCATATGCAAAAATGTGAAATATATATATGGTTATTGAAGACCGTTTAAATTGAAACCAATTAGTATCATAACTTTATAAATGTTTATAATTAAATTTGAATAGAAACTCGAACAACTTGACTCAAACAAATCTCGAATAAAGTTGAGTTATAAAATATGACTCGTCACTCGACTAACTCGAAATATTTTTACTTGATTCGAATCAAATACTCACCCCTACTACTGGAGCAATGACGTTTCTTTTGGTCATATTACAATTTTGGCCCTTCTATTATGTTTAAATTTGAGACTTATTTTTTATATTTTAATTTAAATTAACTTAATCCTTCTAATTTTATAATTTGCGATTAAAATGTGGATGTATAATTAGAAGAGGTGGGGAATTCATTCCAGCTCATCATGTTGTTGATATTAATTTTTTATGCTAGAATTTATATTTTTAAGAAAAATTTATGTTAATGTTTTAATTGAAATAATTAGCCATATTAATTATCTAGATAACTAATGATATTCTAAAAAGTAGATAAATGCAAAAAAATGCCAGGTAAAAGTGTTGATTTAGTTTTTTCGTTAAACAATTTTTGGTACAATATTTATACTATTAAATCTTACTCATAAATTAAAATATAATGAGCACGCTTAAGTATGTTCGACCCCACAAAAGTCATTTTATAATTATGTTGTAACTTATAACGACAATAATATCAATTGAATTAATTTTAATAATAATAAAAAGTGTTATTTCTAACACAAGTTTTGCATTTAACCTTATACTTTATTTTATCATATAAAATGATTATATATCTGTTTTAATTATTAGGACTACTATTTTTAATTATAAATCTTTAATTTGTATAATAATTTTACATACGCAACCTTATTTATGATATTTACAAATTAACTTTTATTTAAGGAAAATTTTACAATGTACGTCGCACACCGCTGAATATCACAAACTCTAAACACCATTAAATATTTTAATAAAGATTAAAAATCTTAAAGACTAGACTTATAATTAAAATTATTTTAAAAGAAAATTAAAAATTAGATTTGATAAATCTTTTATATTTCTTTATAGTATTTTTAATTGATATATTAAAATCAAATTTTCCAAATTTCCTTAATATCAAAAACCTAAACTCACCCTTTTATTTCTCTTTTGCCTCTGCCGCCACCACCGCCACCTTCTTTGTATAAACGAAAGAGCTAGCCTTTCACTGTGTACCCACAAGAGACGCTCCTTCTCTTTCTATAAGGTTTCCAAAATTAGGGACAAACCCTATTTCAATATCCCATTAAACACGTTGTTCGGGTTTTCTTTTGTTTGTAATTTTATACATAATTTTAGATATTAGAATCAAAATTTTTAGGTAATTAGCCCCATTCGAGCAAATAGGCGTTGCAATTAGGGACAAGCCCTGCTCTCCTCGTCTTTACGTTCAACCATTCCAATATCCCATTAATCACCTTTGTGGCGGTAGAAAGGAAATAAAAGAGTTGGGTTTAGGGTTTTTGTTATTAAGGAGATTTTGAAAATTTTGATTTTAATATATCAATTAAAAATACTATAAAGAAATATAAAAGGTTTATTAAATATAATTTTTAATTTTCTTTTGAAATAATTTTAATTATAAGTCTAGTCCTTAAGATTTTTAATCTTTATTAAAAAAATTTAATGGTGTTTAGCGATGTTCAGCGTTAGTGGTGTTCAGCGGTGTGCGATACACGTGGTAGACTTATCCTTTATTTAACTATGAGAATTTTGTCTATTACTTGTATTATTAATAAAAATATAATATTTAAATTTAGGGTTATATTTTGATACACAAACTGTGTACAAAAAATTACACAACTCTTCGTGTTTAATCTATAAAATCTAAAACCTAAATCTCTAGCCCCAACACCTTAAAACCTAAACCTTAAACCCTAAACTCTAAATTCTAATCATAAACCTTAAACACCCTACAACATAAACCCCTAAACCTTAATCCACACCCTAAATTTCTAACCCTAAAAGTAAAAGGCTTGTGTAAACTTTCAAGCTTGTGCATCAAAGTATTTTCCTAAAATTTAATATCTTTAAACACATATTATTTACCGTTAGATCAAACTACATTTGGATAACAAAAAATATTTATACAAAGCTCAATTCATCTCATAAAGCTTAGTTTTTTTTAGTAAAAGTATTGATATCCAACTAATTTGTTTAAATTAACTGATTGATAGTAAAAAATATTCTTCAAAATTTAAATTTTTTTATTAAAAAACGTTAAAATAAGTACAAGGGTCATCATTTTTTCTTCTTATTTAACGTGATTTACGATGATAAACTTTATAAACGATAGAATATTGGCAAACAAGTCGAAAAACCGAAGAAATATGGGGAAAATAACATTTCTTTCTAAAGAAAGTAGCCATAGCCCATAAAAATGTGAATGACTTGAGAAAAAATGCCGACATTAATTTTTCATAAATTTGTTGCCTACCAACGTTGAAAAAGGTTGATTTTCATGGTTCATACCATTACAATCACTCTCTTATCTTTGCCTATATAAATTCCCTGTCTGGTTATCTTCCAATAGCATCAAATAGAACATCCAAGTTTCAATACTTTTGTCTTTAAAACTTTTAACTATTTCAAAAAAATGGGTTTCAAATTTGCTCATCAAGGCATTGTTTTGGTGCAGGTTGCTGCTTCAATGGTGGGAGTAAGCTTGGGAAACAAGGAATGGGGCAGCCATCATCATCACCATCCCCACAATCATACCTCTAGCCCTAAAAGAGTCGTAGTTGGTGGTTCCGAAAACTGGCATTTCGGCGTCAACTACACCGACTGGTCACTCAAAAATGCTCCCTTCTACCTCAATGATACTCTAGGTAGCTAATGATAAACCAAAACATTCAAGTTATGGTGCATTTTTATCGAAATAGTTAACGGTATAGGGACTAAATCTTGAATTTGAGTATGGTAAAGGGATCAAAATTGTAATTTGACCTTTTGTTTATGTTGGTAATTTTTTTTTTGGCAGTGTTTAAATATAATCCACCGAGCAACACCGCATTTCCTCACAGTGTCTACTTGCTCCCCAACTTGAGGAGCTTCCTCAACTGCGACTTAAGAAGAGCCAGGGTGATCGCCAACCCAACTCAAGGAAGCGGGAACGGGTTCAAGTTCGTGTTGGAAAAGAGGAAGCCTTACTACCTTGCTTGCGCGAACGTAATGGCTACCATTGCAAGGTTGGGCTCATGAAATTCGCCATCGTGCCGATGCGACGTTGGCGTCACTGATGGATCTACCTAGGACTTGGAATTTTCCAGGGAAGAGGCAGTGCTTATGTTGAGGCTCTTTGTTAATCATTTCGGGTGTTTTTTGGTATGAATGTTGAATAAGATTAGTGGCTTGGGACCTTTGGGTTTAACTGTTGATTTTGCTCCAAGGAAAAAATTAATCCTTTTCAGTCTTTTGTTATGTTATCTCTTTTTTATATAGTAATTGTAATTTCTTTTACGAAATACTAAGAGTCTGTTTGATTTTAAAAAATATTTTCTGTTTTTATTTTTTTTCATTTTCAGAAAATAATTTTTACTTATAATTTTTTAAAAATTAGAAAACATGTTTAGTTAATAGAAATGGAAAGTTATTTTAAAAATGAAAATAATGAAAATGTGTTTGGTTTATAGCTTTTTAAAATTAAAATGAATAAATAATTATTAAATAATAGAAATAAAATACAGTTAAAAAATATTATTATAATAATAAATAAAATATGAGTAAATATACTAAAGTTTTAAAAAATAGCATCAGAATGATTCGAACCCGAGTTAAAATGAGGTTAAAATTTTAAAACTCTTATTTTCATATTTTCCGTTTCCCTAAAATATTTTTAATGAAAACATCTTTTTATGTTTTCTAATTTTCACTTATTGTTGTTTTATTTTTTAAAAATTATTTTCTATTTTTACAACCAAGCACGTTTTCATCATCGTTTTTTTATTTTCCAAGAAAATATAAATAAAAATGGACTTCATTCTCTAGAACCAAACGCATCCTAAGTTTTGTGTTTTGTGCCTGGATTGGACACAATAATAGCTTTCGAGTTAACATAAGTAAGATACCAACGACCAGTTGGTCTAGTGGGATGAGACACTAGATCTCTTAAGCAAGATCAAATGTTCAAATCTTGGCATTGTAGATGGAAAAAATTAGGTTAGAAGGGTCGTCCCCATAATGGACTTCTGCAAGTGAGTCGAAAACCAGTGGTTAAACCAAAAATAAATAAGACGACTTGTAAAAATTGGATTCAAGTGAATTAAGTCATAATTTGAGGTGAATGTAAGTTATTTTGAACGGTTCAGGTAGAGGTGGGAAATTTTGCTCCTAATAGGTATTGAACTCATAATAAAGGGATGAAAGAATGTCAACCGAGAGCTTTTAACCACATGCTATAAAGATTGTTGAAAAAGTGGATGTAAGTTTTTTTTTGACAAATTCTAAATCTAATCATAATCCTACCTAGAAGGGAGAAAAATGGAGACTCTAGGAGAAGAAGGGGAATGCTCCTAACGAGTCTAGAATTCACGACCTAAAGGAATATGAGGAACAAAGATGAGCAGCTTGGCCAACCGGCGAAATGTGCTTTACTCAAAATAGATGTAAGTTATTTTTTTGACAAAGGATGTAAGTTTTTTTTAACAATTTCTACCTAGGGAAGATAGAATGGGAAATGAAAATTTTGTTCCTACTGGGTCTTGAACCCATGACCTAAGAGAATGGGAGGGTGTCAACCGAGAACTTTAACCACATGCTTTAGAGATTGTTTACAAAGGATGTAAGTTATTAATTAAAAAGGTTTGTGTTTTGTTATATGTTATTTTGTTTTCCAAAGTATCTACTGGAGTGAGTCCAATGACTAATTGCCCGTGTTCTGTTAGCTCATACAAGGAGTAAACACAAATTACAAATTTTAAATCTGTATCATGTTAAGGATGAAGATTAAACCTCAACCAGCAATTAAAGTAGGAGAGACTCGTATTATCTCACTTAAATCCCGTGTTTTGTTATATGTTATATTAGTAAGGTATACAAATGCATTATAGTAAAATCATAAACTGACATCTCAATTCTCATTAAATATAAATAAAATATTAAACTTGCTAACGACATCAACACAATTCATAAACAGAGTGTGAATTCATATACCATACATGGAACGCAAATCCTTACTAAAATATAATCTTCACTATGAAACTCAAAAGTCAATTCTAAAAACAATGAGGGTCAAATTAAGATCTTCCCCACCCAAATGAAGTAGGTATATTTAATTGTGTTTTTCCTGTTAATCATCAACTTAATCTGTAGTCAAATGTACTTAAGACAATGAGGCAACGAATCTTCAGATTCATCTAACCCATTAATTCCCCCACCTAAAATCAACTGGCTTGACCCTTTATTTTATATAGAGTATATAAATGGTCATGGTGACATCACGTAAACGTATGTATTTTTCACTACTTCACATTTTGTAGCAAAATCAGAATTTAAGAAGCATTAACAAATCAGCTGGTTCATCAAGAATAAACGATAAAAACACTTCGAATTATTGATTCATAGTTAGAGTCGAGATGACTTAAAATCGATCAAGAATAGAGTCAGAAAATTTAGTTTGAGGTGTTAAAATTTGAAGGTTTTATGAATGATTTTTTGAAGTATGTGGTAACAAATAATGAGTTTTATTTCATTGTAAGAGACGCCAATATTAATTTAAAGTTATATTAATTTTATTTTTAATATTACTTTATATTAAATTTATAGGGAAAAAATCTCTTCAAAATTTTTGGGTTGCTCTACCCACGGAACCAATAATTAATTATCTAGTGAGTTCTTTCGTTCCAAAAACTTCATCCGAAAGTTGTTCACAATTTATCAAATTTGTTCTTATCTAATAGAAGGTTAGTGGATCAAATGACAAAGACGTTGTTGAGAAAAAAAAACTTTTTGGGATGAAGTAAATTAATTTATTTGATCATTTTTAATCGCTCACATTATTTAATTTTAACAAAGAGATATATATATATATATTGTTTATTTTTAAGGTGGTATTATTTTATACTTGAGTTTTTATTCTTTCCTTTTATAACTATTAATATTTGATATATTGGCAGAATCTAAATTAGATACTGCAATAGCTGATTCTCAACTTAATTTATTTTATTTATAGTGTTAGAATTCGAATATTTGACATTGTTTAAAGGACATAAAATTTGTAGCATATAGACATTTATCGAATTCTCAAGGGAACCTCTTTGGCTTTGCAAGGACATGTTGAATTGATTAGAGAACTCCTCGGAAGAAATTGGAGGGTGAACGTTTGTAGCATAAGTCGTTCACAGAACACGGTTGCAGATGCTCTAAGCCAAAATGAGCCGAGGACAACCAGATGGTGTGGTCGTATTCCATGCTCGTCCTGACATTGTGTTGATTTTAGTGCACGAGGATTTTTAAGTCTTTATTTTAATCTCTGCTTTAAGTAAAAAAAAGTACTTAGATTTTTATTTTGTTAGGCCACTTGGTATTTACTTTTTATTCTTCTTTTTATTTTCAAATTATATTTATACTAATTCTTCTACATGTCCCGACAAACTATCTTAAAAATTTGGTAATAATTGAGTTTTTTTTATATTGATACTTATATACCAAACCTGACATAATTTCATTGTCATATCCATTACTAACAAGCTTTACATGCTTGAGTTGGTTGATCCGTCGAGTTATGTTATTGAGTTTTTACTGAAAAATAGTGAAGTTTTGTAGTGTGTGGCTTGTACTATTACTATGAGTACTTTTTTTCCTCTAACTAAATTTTGGAAGATTTTTTAACGAGACTCATAGTAATTATCCTATTTCAATCAAAACAAGCTTTACATGCTTACCCCTAATTTTTCATTGTTTTTAAGAATACTTTTGGAGCCAAAAGTATTTTTTTAGTACCATAAGCAATGAATGTTAAGGTGCTAATAAGGTGAAAATGTTTTTTAAACCAAATGTTTTTAGCTTTTGGAAAAGTATTTTTGGATATAAAATTATAAAACATTCGGTTTATTTTTTTGGTTTAACCACTGATATTCGATTTGTTGGTCGATTAACCCGCCTAATATGAGACGATCTTTTCAACTTATTTTTTTGTCTCATCCCGCTAATTAACTGATTGTTGGTAAAATATTTGGTTTATTCTTTATTTTTTAAAACCGTTTAAACTCTCCAACAAATATCTAAAAATAACATTTTAACTTTTCACAATTTTTTATAGTAATATCAAATAATTAAATTAAAAACCACACTCTTTGCTATACTTTTTTTGAAACTGGATTATATTCAAAGTGATAGAATTACAAAGATATCACACCGCAAACATTGAAAATTCAGTGCATAACCATAAATACAATAAAACTAAGGGTGTGAAAGACGTTAAAATAAAAAACTAACACTTTCAGAAAAACTTGAATAAGCTTCTGAATTAAATCCAGCAAACTATTATTTTGCCCAAAGTGCTCTTTGAAGAAAGCAAAATTCGTTCGCTATTTTTTTGGTGTGTCGGCACAACCACATAAGGGAATTATAGCATGTACAGCGCAACCTCCTTCATTGACAAAAACGCTCGATGATACTCGTCACCCGAACGCTAAACTATCAAAAGATAGACTAAAACTGCAAAAAAAACATACAAAGGAACTGCCATAAAAGCAAACGAAAGAACCGTCATAAAAGCAGATGTGATATGTAACCGGCAAAGTAAGACAAAAAAGAAACAATAAAAATTTGAAACTAAAATTCATCAACAAAGATGAATCTTATTTATATACAAAACCAGCAAAACGGCCAAAAGCCGTAGTCGGTAAAAAAAATAAAACAATGAAAAACTTAAAAATTTCTTATAACCCGGCAGAGCAAAGCGGAGAAGTGGAGACTTTTTGTAACTATAATCTCAAAAACATTTTCCAACCCGATAACAATGAAAAACTAAGCCAACGTGTCTTTCATTTAAAAAAAACATTTTTCAACCCTATCATTTTTCTCTGGAACAAATTAAAAAGGTTAATTTATTCATGAATATAGTCTTTTAAGTAGACATGAATCCAACTGCAGCATGTCTTTCATCTTATTTTGTTTCATTACAATACAAAATAAACCAAATCTAGCAGTTTCTCAACCATATTAAGCTAACAATCACACATTAATGTTGTCACGAGAGTGAAACAAAACACTATAAATATATATCGGATGTCGGTCTTCTCTGTGATAATCCCCATGGAGTTTAGTAACGCCGACGAAAGAGTGGCACCACCATGAACTTCATGCCGCCGATCTTACAATGGATGCCATCATGTTCACCGCAAGCAAAGTAAAAGGGGCTCCACTTGTTGAGCACGAACTCGAAGCCGTCGCCGCCGCCTTGAGTCGCATTTGCAATCATCTTTGCTCTCTTCAGGTTGCAATTCAAGTAGCTCCATCGGTCTGGGAATAAGTAAACGCTGTGAGGGAATGTGCCGTTGCTCGGTGGATCGTACTTGAACACTGCAGAAACCAATTCAAACATCATTTATATATTAATTTCAACAGATATAAATAACTAAGGTTTCCATTTTTAGTGTTGTGAACTGACCTAGAGTGTCATTGAAGTAGAATGGTGCTTTTTGGAATGCCCAGTCCGAGTAGTTGAAGCCGAAGTGCCAATTCTCCGCCCCACCGACAATGATCTTTTGGGGTCCTTTAGTTTCATTCAAGGGATGCTTATTGGTGGAGTTCCAGCCCCAACCCCAACCCCAGCCCCAGCCCCAGCCGGTATAGTTAGACTTAGGGGAGCCCCAGCCCTTACTGGCCTGGCTCAGTCCCAACATGGAAGCAGCTGCCACAACTAGCATGAGTCGATATGCAATTGTGGAACCCATTTTCACTGTCGAATTTGAAGACTAATAATGGACTCAACTCTGCCAAGAAAATTGTAGGTGATTTGATGCTTTTCGGCACTGGCAGATTATGGGGTTTATATAGTGGGAGAAAGAAGGTAGAAAAATGGTGGGAATCTGCCAAATTGAGCCTTTTTTCCGCGTTTGGTAGGCGAGGGAATTGAAAATAATAAATCTCTTCTTTTCACGACTTCACGTTTTGTCTTCTTCAATTGGCCATCTCCAACTCCAAATACATACAAAATGAATTATTTCTATATAATTGGGTCTTTTTCCACTAGACGTTACCAATTAGAAACGTTAATATTAGTACTAAATAAGTCCTTTGTACTCATGTTGGGTTTATTGCCGCATATCATTTGAGCTAATTAGTACACAGCTGACCGACGTTTTATGACATTGTTTGATGATTTAATTCCAAATTCATGAATTCGAGCAGGTATAATTTAGGCTAACCTACATGTTCGGTTGAATATCTAAATAACTGACACAAAAACTGGAAGACGAAACATTACCATTCATTTTATTTATTATTTGGTCAATTGGTCAAGTTAGCTTATATTTGTTCCTTAATATTCTTTTAGGTCATAGATTTTAGACCACTTGAAGCACTCATTCTTCCTCTAGAGTCATCATTCCCCTACTCTCTAGGTAGGATTACAATTGAATAGAAATCTTCTGTTCTTTTTCGTTGGACAAAAATTATATGCTCCTTTTGGTGTCCCTTTCTATGCCTCAACATTAAAAAATTAAATTCTATGCGCTAACCTAAAATTTTAAATCCTAAATCATACACCCTAAAAAATACATCATACACCAAATTCCCTAAACCCTAAACATCAACTCTAACCCTAAACCTAATATTTTAGAGTGGAGCATAAATAAGGGACCAAAAAGGATAGATGATTACTATTCCTTTTTGATGTCTTTATTTGTGCCTCGCATTAAAATTTTAAATTTAGGGTTAGGATTTAAATAATTAAAGGTATAGTGTATTTTAAGGTTTATAGTTTATAGTTTAGGATTTAAAATTTATTAGTATTAGAGTTTAAATTTTAATTTTTTTAATATTATCATAAAAAAGACACCGAAAAAAATAAAAAAATTATCTATTAAAATTAATAAAAAAAATTATGTACCGTAACAACCAAGGCTGTCACTACAATATCATTTTTTGTTTTATTAGTGATACGTACTGAAAATCGTATCTTTTAGCATATTGTTTCGAGTTTATCACCAACTTTTAATTATTTGAATAATATTTCGTTTTTCTAATAAAGTATATATTATACCATTAGTTATATACATATAAACACTATTTTTTAACAGGATGATAATATATGTTCATTTTAATTATTAATATAACTCACACACACCTTAAAGTTAAAGATATTCAAATCTAATTTCTTTAATAAAAATAATATTTTTATTGAGATCATTTATTAGATTCTTTAACAACTAATTTTAATTAGATATTAAAAAACATACCATGATAGACCAGATGTATATTAATATTTAGTATTTTATTTTTTGTACTTTAGTACATACTTGGTGGTTGAATTAATTAATTAATTCTAAAATCAATGATAAATTAAGAATAGGTTTACATAAATTGTCATGGTTACGTCATGTAAACGTATGTTTGCAGCAAACCAACCTTTTAAGCTCATAATAACAAAACTCAAGAATTCAAAAATCATTAAAATACAATAATTTCAGTGTTATAGCCATTAGCTACAGGATGTAAATCCAAAGTCAAGCTTAGTCGTGGAACTCATTCATTGATTAAAACACAAATACATAATAAGAACGTTAAGTTATAATTCACATTGTTTCAATGCTTACGGCCGCAAATGAACCGAACGTTTAACGGAAAATTTGTTTATGTTTGTTTATTTATTAAACGAATGAACATGATTAAAATTTATGTTTTATTGAATTAAATGAACGAACACAAATAAAATGACTCGTTCGTTTAATTTATGTTTTATTGAATTAAATTTATGTTTGTTCATTTACGTTCGGTAATCTATTCGTTTATGTTCGTTGAAAACCTGTCCACCAACCCATTTAGCCAACTGTACCGGCTGACCGACCATGAGATTCATATAATCTCTCACAATAAGGACTAATGGAACGAAGAAGAAAAATAAAGGAACGTGTAATGGTTGACATAGGTAAAACGTGGTTTCTGGTAAAAAAGCAAAGACCTGTGAATCCCATTTTCCATTCTCACCCCTGTAAAGGAAAAGGTCAAAAAGGGTCTACTAATTTGGCATTGGTAAAACCAACACCATGGTTTCCATCTCTATATAAACATGTCCACTCGTCAATTCAATCCCACAAAACATTCAAGCTTACAATCTGTTTTCCAAAACTTTCCTTAAAAACATGGGTTTTACAGGTTCGGCAAGACTCATGCTAGTGTTAATGGTAGGTAGCTTGTGGGGAATGAGCATGGCTAACAAGGACTGGGGCTCTGGGTTCTGGGGTCCTTAACCTGGAAATTTTGACCCGATACCCGAACTGATTTACCTGATCCGAGACCTGATATAAACCCGAACATGATGGTCTAAACTTGACCCAAATCCAAATCAAAATCGAACTGAACCAAAACGGACCCGAATTTAGTTAAACCAAAAAGTAACCCGAATCGAAAATAACCGAAACCGAAAATAACTTAAATCGAAAGCAACTAGAACCAAAAATCAACCCGTACCGAAAGCAACCCGAATTAATTTCCCCAAATTGTTTTGTATTATATTACTAATTAACAACTACCTTTTAGTAATAGTTTAATATCATTTTTTTCTCCTTTAAAAGATCATCTTCATATATTGACTCAAATTAGAAGTCGACCGATCCGATATTGACTGACCCGAAAAGCAACCGATCCAATATAAACTCGACCCAAAAAGTAAAACGATCCGATATAGACCCGACCCGAAAAGTAAAACGATCATATATAGACCCGACCCGAAAAGTCAACTGATTTGATATTGATCCGACCCGAAAATCAACCGATCCGATATTAACCCGACTCGATACCCGGCCCGATTCGAAATAACATAGTCCCGAACTAAATCTGAATCAGACCTGATCTGGCTCGAATCGAACCTAAACTGAAAACAACCCGACCCAAACTCGATCCAAATGACCCGATTGCCACCTCTAGGTCCTTACCATCCCCCTAACCAAACACAAGGACCCAACACGATCAATGTTGGTGAGGCAGACAATTGGCACTTCGACTTCAACTACACTGAATGGCAATTCCAAAACGGACCTGTTGATTGCCAAAGTGAACATGAGTCAGAGACGGTGGTTCGACGGTGGTCTGGACAGTCGTTCTGAGTCGAAGTTCGTATATTACTACTGTTTTGTGGATGATAATGTCTATGTTTGTTGATTTCCCCTTTCTCTTGTTGCATGTCTCCTTTTATACTACTTGGATAGGTGTCATGATCGGATTATCGTGGCGTTTTGATTGGACTAGCTATGACTTGACATCTTGAGTTCGCTCTTTCGTCCGTGACAATCACGTGCATAGTTACGTGATCGTCGGATACGATGTTGTTTGTAGTTTTGCTTTTTCCGCCATAGGTTTGCAAAGGGCATCGTATAGTTCGCGGGCGATCACGTGCGTTGTGATCTGTAGTAATCAATCATGTTGATCGTCAGACGTCCTTTGTGTTATGTTGTTCGCGATATCGTTCATTCGCCATGGACCGTCTGGTCTTGACGCGTGGCAGTGAGTATTCGTAGGTACTAACATGACCATTTTACTTCAATGATACTCTAGGTGAGTTCATTACACATTGATTTCTAATTAAAGATAAAAGTTGAAGGATAAAACCATATCAATTTAAATAGAGGGGGTTAAATCTTAAATTGTTAACATAGTAAAGGGACTATAACCGCTGTTAGACCATTTCATAACTCATACAGTACTTGTTTTGTTTTGTTTTGATTGAACTCATACAGTACTTGCTATTGAAACGTGCTTTGCAGTTTTCCAATTCGACCCACCAAGCAACACTACGTTTCCTCACAGCGTTTACTTGCTACCAAACCTATGGAGTTTCCTAACTTGTGACCTGAGAAGAGCAAAGATGACTGCGAATACGACACAAGGCGGCGGTGACGGCTTCCATTTGAAGCTGAATAAGTAGTGGCCGTATTACTTTGCCTGCGGTGAACGTAATGGTTTCCATTGCAGGGTCGGACATATGAAGTTTATGGTAGTGCCATTTTTCCGATGGCACCGTAGATCCATGCGGATTGAGAGCAGTGAAGAAAAGAATCATTGTTGCTTTATACAAGGGTTTTAGTGAATAAGATTATTGTAGGAGAGTTTTGTTTTATATGTTTTTCATTCGAGATTACAAATTGGGTTTCCGACAGGTTGGGTTGTGTTCTTCCAAGGGATGATTTTCCTTTTTGATTTTGCCTTGTGTAATGTGACTTTCTTTTTAAGTAAAAAAAATGGACTGATCTATACATCTCTCAATTACAAAAACATTTCTAGCTTGATTAAGATTTTTGGTTTGCTTGGACGGTTTAGTTTGTTCAATATAAAAACCTTTTCTTCAAGTCTAGTTGATCTTAGGTAAATTTGTTTATGGGCTGAGCTGCGGTTCAATTTCAAAAAATTGCTAAGCTTGAACTTGAATTCGGTTTTATTCAATAATGTTTTTTTTCACATATTAATAAAATTTTAAAAATTTATATTTAAACCAAATTAGAGTCAGGCCTATATGAGATTAAAAATTTGTTGTCTAAGTTGGAATCAGATCAAGCTTACTAGATCATATGAACTATAATATATATATATATATATATATGAATGCCAGTGCGATTCATTTCATAATGCAATACACCGTACGTGTAGATGAATTTAATAAAACGATGTGTATCTAGTCATCCAAGTAAGGGGGTTAAAATTGAATTATAAATTTTGAGGAGTCAAAATGCAATTTTACCATTTCATTAGCTTATAATTTTTGAAGATATTGAATTAAAGTTTTGCCATTTTGGGGCCAAACTGTAAGTTGGAAGTTACATTAACTTAAAACTCTACAATTTTGGAAGGACTTAAATCGTAATTAGCCCATAGGTGGAGTGTCGTACTTATCCCTAGCTATGCCCCTGCATCCAAGCAGTAGAAAGTGCAAGATTAATATTGTCTGCTCTAAGTTTTGCCAAGTTCATGCAACCTAAAAGCTATTGTTTCCTTAATTTTCTCCAGGACCTTGTCACTATCAATTGAACAAAAAAAACTCCCCATTTTTGGTGCTCTTATATATGATCAAAGTTATAAAAAAAAAACTAAATTTTAAGTCCTAACATTACTTTTAAAATCATAAATTCTAAACCTTAAACCTTAAAAAATATACCTTATACCTATAACTCTAAGTCCAAATCCTAAAATCTAACATTAAATTTATTTTTTTTAACTTTACGGCATATATAGGGCACCAAAATAAGACAGATGATTTCTGTTCCTAGCAGCTCCAGACTAACTGTAAAACTAGCATGATTAGTCATGTGAAAAATTAATAGATGATAACGTGCTTCCTTCTCCTACATGCAAAAATGGACATTCTTCATTTACAAGTTACAACCATGCTCATGCTCCAATTAATTAATTTGTTTTTGTATTGCAGATGACGGGAATGTTAAAGAATAGAAATTCCACACCATATTTATCTTCCATATTAAAAAAATAGTTTTAGAGTTTAGGATTAAAGTTTGGGTAAGGATTTTGGATTAGAGTTTAGAGAATTAAGAATATGATATATTTTTAGGGTTTAAAATTTAGAATGTAGGATTAAGATTTAAGATTTAATTTTTTTAATATTAAGATATAAAAATTAGGGCAACGAAAAGAGACATAACTTTTGTTCCATGTTGAGGAACATGAAACTTAAATTACACCTGCTTATTCATATTCGCATTAACACCCTTGGACCTGATAGCACAGAAACTGAACAATTACAATTTGGAAGTGGCCATGTGCTCCTATCATCGGCGTGAGATTAATAATGTATAGATACACCCTTTGACTTTTCACAATCTGTTTCAGGTAAACTCGCAAACTTGTAGTGGAGAAGACAAAATACAATTCTGGGTGGCTTAATCAACCACATTTTACAACCATTTTTTTTCCAACAACCCATTAGCTCTCGTCTTTTCGGCTGACTGACCGACCACACAATTAAACTATAATAACTAATGATTGATTTGGGGTAAAGCGTGGCTTGTGGTACAAAGACATGTGAATCGTATTTTCCCATTTTCAACCTACCTATATAGGGAAAAAGGTCAAAAGGGTCGACTGATTTGGCAAATTTGCACCATGGTTTCCATCTCTATATAAACATCTCCACTCGTCAATTCAATCCCAGAAAACATTCAAGCTTAACATCTGTTTTTCAAAACTTTCCTCAAAAAGCATGGGTTTAACAGGTTGGGCAAGACTCATGCTACTGATAATGGTAGGTAGCCTGTGGGGAATGAGCATGGCTAATAAGGACTGGGGTTCTGGGTTCAACCACACTGGCTGGGGCTGGGGTCCTTATTTTCCCCCTAACCAAACACAAGGATCAAATACGATCAATGTCGGTGGGTCAGACAATTGGCGCTTCGGCTTCAACTACACTGAATGGGCATTCCAAAACGGGCCATTCTACTTCAATGATACTTTAGGTGAGTTCATTAAACATGGGTTTGTTTCTTTCCATCTCGTCAAAAGAGTACTAGAAATCTAGATTGATTTTTGGTCTCTCTCTAAATTTGACACAATTTGCTTATCAATGAAATGATGGTTTACAGTATTCAAATACGATCCACCAAGCAACACCACATTTCCTCACAGCGTTTACTTGCTACCAAACCTAAGGAGTTTCCTAACTTGTGACCTGAGAAGAGCCAAGATGATTGCGAATACAACACAAGGCGGCGGTGACGGCTTCCATTTGAAGCTGAACAAGTGGTGGCCGTATTACTTTGCCTGTGGTGAACGTAATGGTTACCATTGCAAGGTCGGACGTATGAAGTTCATGGTTGTGCCGTTTTTTCGATGGCACCATTGATGCATGCAGATTGAGGGCAGTAAAGAGAAGAAGCGGTGTTGTTTTATTGAATAAGATTACTGTTGGAAAAAGTTTTGTTTTATGTGCTTTTCATTTGATTTTACAAATTGAGGTTCCAAGTATACCTAGCTTCGTCCGACACTTCTTTTTACGATGTCATTAACTGATATTACATGAAATTATTTTTTTTTTAGATAAACTTGCAATTTTATTCCAAAAAGAAGAAATATGCTATAAACTTTACAGACACAACAACTAGGAACCAATTATGTCCCATGCCATACACAACTGAGTGTTTACAACACTAACCCTATTTATCTTTTTTCCCCGAAAAAATTGCCTGCGCAGATCCTCTAACATAACTCACGATATCCTCCCTACAGACATGAAATTAAAATTACTAATGTGTCAAAAGTTTGAACAAAATTTCTCTACCCTTTCCGGTGTCATTTTTTATGCTCCAACACTAAAAAATAAATTACAAATCTTAACTTTAAACTTCGCACCCTAAAAAATACCCCTCACTCCAATTCTCTAAACCCTAACCCTAAACCTTATATCTAATTTTTTAGGACTAGGACATAGAAAGGAGCACCAATAGGGGAAGAGGATTTCTATTCCAAAAGTTTGTCCCTGAGTTTAGTTTTAAAATTTTGGACAAAAATTTCCAATCCTTTTTCGATGTTATTTTCTATGTCTCAACACTAAAAATTTAAATTTTAATCTCTAACCCTAAATTCTAAATCCTAAACCATAAACCATTAACCATAAAAATACACCATACTCCTAATTCCCTAAACCAGAACCTTAAACCTAGTTTTTTAGTGCAAGACATAAATATGAGAACCGAAAAGAAACAGAAGATTTTTATTCTAAAATTTTATGATGATACATATGTCATATTTGTTTTACTAGTGGTGTATAGTATTGTACAAATACAGTATCCTAAAATGAGTTTTTGTTATAAAATAGACATTAAATTTTGTTCTATCAACTGTTAAAATTTTATAAGTGGTGTATAGAATTATACAAGTATGATATCCTAAATTTTTACAAAATAAGTTTAGTGTTAAAATTTTAAAATGATACAGATGTCAGATTTTGTAACTTTTAGTGCCCATCCTTGAAATGAGGTTTTGTCTATTGCCATGATAACAGAAAATGATCATCGGAGTATATCCGAATTTATATGAAATAACGTTGAGGAGAATTGATTTCAAATCGCGGTTCGAATAGAAGTACGCTATGCAAATGTGCCTAAAATGACCACATTTGAGGGTCGAGGGCTGATGAGTATATAGAACTTACGCATGATGAAACTTAAACCAAAATAAATCTAAATTAATTAAGAATCCACGTATAGTACAGATTGTGGGACTCATACCTAAACGCTTAAAATACAATATTTGTACAGGAAAAAGGAAAGAAAGAAGAAAAGGACAGGGGGGGTAATGGATGAAATCTGAAAAGAAACTGATAAAAAAACACCAGCAATGAATGCAAGAGGGAGATTAGAGATGAAGTAAGTGATTGAATTGATGCATAAATTAGCAGTGGCAAACCAAATAAAGAGGAGACTATACATTATGCGTCACACGTATGTCATCTAAAGTCTCGGCTATCATCGTCTGAACTGTATATGGAATTATAATTAAGCAGGCTGCAGGCTCAGTCAGTCATCAATGGTGGCGGTGCTTGTTGCTTTCAAAAAGGGTTCAACGACCTTAGTCTTCCCCATTTAGCAGTACACAGTGAGTAGGCCTTGAAAACCATATATTTCTCAATCATTCCTTCACATTTGATTGGTAATTTGTCATCTTAATTTCGTATTGATTTAATGCTTAATTTGATCCCTAAACTATATCCATTTTCATCTTTAATCCTTGTACTTTGATTGGGAGCGTAACGTAATAGGTGCCATTTGTTAATCATTTTTTTAGTATTGATAATGATGGGACTAATATGGAGAAAATAATAACGTTTGATCTTGGTCTGAATAAAAAGTTTGAATGCACAAATATAATTTTTTAATAATATGCCGGCTGCATTTTATTAGAAATCAAAATAAAAAAATAGTCCCAAAAAATGAAATTATAACAGAAAATAACAAAATAGAAAAATGAATCATCATATCAGCAAAACACTTTTAGTGGGCGAAAAACATGGATAAAGACAACTTATTGTCTATATCCACCTACACTGGAGAAATATAAATAGGAAGCAAGACTTCTTGTCTTTATCTACCTACACGCTTCAGGATTGAAATAGGAGTGGTGAGCAAAACCAACAATCTTAATGGCTGTTTCGCAAAACAAATCTGACTACATCAGCAAACGGACCACATAAGGGGATCAAACTACTAAAGACCACCGATAAACTGTAAATCAAAGCCGATCGTCGGGAAAAAAGTATCCACTAACGCAAATCTACCACAACAGTAGATGATAACGTGCTATAAGGTAAAAGTATGCCACAAGACAGAGAAAAAGTGTACCACAAGGCAAATAAACAACTAAAAATTAGCCTTGTATATTGTCTGAGCACTAACAAATCGGATTATATAAAATAAAATATAGATTAAGTTCTTAATTACTTATGGATTAATGGCCTTCTCATTTGCATCAAAATGGGGAAAATTGCAAAATAAATACCGAGAAAGTATGAGTTGCAATGAGATAACTTTGGAACAAAGGCATGAGGGAATAGATTCCCTCACGCTTTCCCTTTAAATGGTCAGAATAAAGAATGGGGTCCCTATTTGGCAATTTCTCAAGAAAGGGGGCTCTTTTCCCCTAACAAAATGTTTTTCGGCTGTTTAGTGGGGATCCCACCTGTAACTTTTTTCCCCTTTTTTGTTTTTAATTAAAAAAGGATGGTAGTGGGAAATTTCATAAAAGTTTATTCTCCATATGTTACATCATGAACAAATCTAAGGGGCTAAATGTATAAATAAACCATATTAAATTTATTTAATATAAAAGTCTATGTACTCCATTTTGATCATTTTTAGTCCCTGGATTTTTTAAATTTTGAAATTTCAACCATGACCCATACACGGCAATGACAATTTAACTAAATTATAGAGACTTAATGATCAAATTGGAGAACAAGAACTAAATCTACGACTTACTCATAGTACAATAATTAATAGCTGAATTTGGCTTGAAAATTTCACAACTACAGTTTGGTTTAGAATCAAATTTTCAAAAAATTTAAAAGTATAAGGACTAAAAATAACTAAATTAAAATATATGTTTTAAATCTACAGCTTATGTATAGTATAAGGACTAATAGAAGAATTTGACCAAAAAAAACAGACTTCCATAAAAAAATAGGGTAAACTACCTAAATGGGCACCATATTATGGGTAAAGTCACAATTTGACCACAATACTTTTTTTCAAAGCAATTATGCCGATATACTATTAATTTGGACTCAATATGTTCTAACGGAAGGATGACGCGGCATTTAAAAATAAAAGGGTATAATTACACATTTAGTTCTTATTATTTACACATTTTTTAATTTAGTCCTAATTTTAAATTAATAAAATAAATTAATTATTTAATTAGATAGTGACACGTGTCAAAATCTTATTGAAGGACTTTAATTATTTATATTTGATTTAATAAATTTGTTTTTCTCCTCCAATCAGGTGGTGACACAAATCTAAGGGGCTAAATGTATAAATAGACCATATTAAATTTATTTAATATAAAAATCTATGTACTCCATTTCGATCATTTTTAGTCCCTGGATTTTTAAAATTTTGAAATTTCAACCATGACCCATACACGGCAATGACAATTTAACTAAATTATAGGGACTTAAATGATCAAATTGGAGAACAAGAGCTAAATCTACGACTTACTCATAGTACAATAATTAACAGTTGAATTTGGCTTGAAAATTTCACAACTACTGTTTGGTTTAGAATCAAATTTTCAAAAAATTTTAAAAGTATAAGGACTAAAAATAACTAAACTAAAATATATGATTTAAATCTACAACTTACGTATAGTATAAGGACTACTAGAAGAATATGACCATAAAATAAACAGTCTTCCATAAAAAATAGGGTAAACTACCTAAATGGCCACCATATTATGGGTAAAGTCGCAATTTGGCCACAATACTTTTTTCAAAGCAATTAAGCCACTATACCATTAATTTGGACTCAATATGTTCTAACGGAAGAATGATGTGGCAGTTAAAAATAAAAAGATATAATTACACATTTTTTAATTTAGTCCTAATTTTAAATTAATAAAATAAATCAATTATTTAATTGGGTAGTAAGTGTCAAAACCTTAATGGAGGACTTTAATTATTTACTTAGGAGAAAAAAACATTTTCTACACTCCTACATTTGGGAAGATTCGAACCCAAGAAGACTCGAACCCAAGTCTACTTGGGGTATAAGCAATGGCTTAGACATTGCACCAAGCACAACATTGTGCTTTAAATCACTAAATTCAATATATATGTCTTACTAATTTTTACATTTATTCTTTTAATTTTACATATATAATTATAGAATTAATTTCGCATATATAACCCTAAACCACAAAACCCAAACCCCAAATCATAATCCCTAAACCACAAACCATAAACACTAATTTCACATATATAATCATCAAATTAATTTAACATATACAACCCTAAACATTAAACATTAAACCCCAAACCCTAAATGCTAAATCACAAACCCTAAATGCTAATTTCACATATATAATTATCAAATTAATTTCACATATATAACCCTAAACCCTAAACAATAAAAGCTAAACCATAAACCTTAAACCCCAAACCCTAAATATTAAACCCCAAATATTAAACACTAATTTCACATATATAATCATCATTAGTTTCATGCATATAACCCTAAACCTCAAACCCCAAACCCCAAACCCAAACCCTAATACTAAATGCTAAACCATAAACCCTAAATACTAAACATCAAATGCCAAAAAACCTAAATCCTAAACCTCAAATGCTAAATGCTAAACCCTAAATGCTAAAACCTAAACATTTACAGTTTAGCATTTAAGGTTTGGGGTTTGGGGTTTTAGGTTATATATGTAAAATTAATTCGATGATTATATATGTGAAATTAGTGTTTATGGTTTGAGGTTTGGGATTTAGGGTTTAGTGCTTAAGGTTTGGGGTTTATGGTTTATTATTTAAGGTTTGGGTTTAGGGTTTAGCATTTAGGGTTATATATGTGAAATTAATTCAATTATTATATATGTGAAATCAACGTTTAGGGTTTAGAGGTTTTAAGGTTTAGTGATTAGATTTAGGGTTTATCATTTAAGGTTTATGTTTTTATGTTTTGGGATTTAGGGTTTAGGATTTGGGGTTATATATGTGAATTAATTTGATGATTATATATGTGAAATTAGCATTTAGGGTTTAAGGATTATAGTTTAGGGTTTGGGTTTTGGGGTTTAGGGTTATATATGTGAAATTAAAAGAATAAATATAAGATATATATTAAATTTAGTGATTTAAAGCCCAAAATTGTGCTTGGTGCAGTGGCTAAGCCGTTGCTTTTACCCCAAGCAGACTTGGGTTTGAGTCCTCCCAAATGCAAGAGCGTTGAAAACGTTTTTTCTCTTCTAAATATGTGGTGACACGTGTCACCATCTGATTGGACGAGAAAAATAAATTTATTAAATCAAATATAAATAATTAAAGTCTTCCAATAATATGCTGACATGTGTCACCACCTAATAATAATTAATTTATTTTATTAATTTAATATTAGGACTAAATTAAAAGAATGTATAAATAGTAGGGACTAAACGTGTAATTATACCCTTTTATTTTTAACTGCCACGTCACCGTGCCGTTAAGTTTTAACGGCATGTGGCTACATTAAGTCCAAATTAATAGTATGGTGGCTTAATTGCTTCAAAAAAAGTATTGTGGCCAAATTGCTACTTTACCCATAATATGGTGGTCATTTAGATAGTTTACCCTAAAAATAAAGTAGCCCACGGACTCCATATGAGTTTATTTATGTGTATTTTCTTTTTTAAGGCTCTGAAAATAGAAAATGGAATTTCAAATATTAATTATGAATTTTCAGCTGAAGCTTTTTTTTAAATACTTTATTGAAAATTATCCATTCTTTTATCAAAAAGAAAAAAATCCATTTTTTTTATCTATATACAAGAAATTGGTGTAATAACTTAATGAACCATTAACATGTCATAGAGAAGATGATAATACATGATTTAAAAAACATTAAAAATAAGTATATTATATATGCTTTTTGATTAAAAAAAGAGAGAAAGGGTTATTCAGGAAACTGATGTAAATTAAAACATTATTTTAACATGTCAGTCATTGAAAATATATGTTAATATATGGATAATTCTACAGTAAATGACATGTACCGCAATGTACCATTATTCTTATGTACTATTAACTGTTTTAATTAGAATCGAAATCCAAAGAACCTAAACTGTTATAATCCCCTTTTAAAATAAAATCTTTAAAAAATATTTTTATATTACTTTTTTAGATTTTTTATTTTTAATTCAAAAAATAATTAAACTTTTATTACTACAATAATTCCTACATTTACTTTAATTCTTCCATATTTGCATATTTCAACAATTTAATCCTAATTCGAAAATAAAATAAAATTAACCTCATTATTTACACATTAATTCAATTTAGCCCTATTTTTAATTTAAAATAATTTAACCAAAAACCCTAAACCCTAAAATTAAAACACTAAACCATAAACCTTTAAACCCTAGAATTGAAACACTAAACCATAAACCTTTAAACCCAAAAATTGAAACTAGAAACTCAAAAACCCTAAACCCCAAACCTTAAACTTGCAACCCTAAACTCCAAAATTGTGTCACTAAACCATAAACCAATAAACCCTAAAATTGAAACTAGAAACTCTAAAACCCCAAACATTAAACTCAAAACCCAACACACTAAAAATTAAACCCTAAAATTGAAACCCTAAACCCTAAACCCTAAAATTGAAACCCTAAACTATAAACCCTGAACTTGAATGCATAAACCCTAAACTTAAAACCATAAATACTTAACCCCTAAACCCAAAATTTGAAACTTAAAACCATAACCATAAACCCTAAATTTGAATATATAAACCATAAACTCTAAAACCTTAAACTTGAAACCATAAACCCTAGACCCATAAGCTTGAAACAATAAACACATAAACCCTAAACTTGAAACTTAAAGCTTGAATTTAAATCTATAAACCCTGAAACATCAAAACCCTAAACATGAATACCTAAACCATAAACCATAAAATTGAAACTCAAAACCCTAAACCCTAAACTTAAATACCTAAACCACAAACCACTAAACCTTAAACTTGGAATCCTACACCTTAAACTTGGAACCTTAACCCTAAACTTGAATCCATAAACAAACCCTAAACCCATAAAATATAAACTTGAAACCCTAAACATGAAGCATTAAACCCTAAATTTGGAACTTGAACCACTAAACCTTAAGCTTAAAACTTAAAACCATGAACCCTAAACTTGAGTTTATAGATTCAAATTAAGGTTTAGGAGTTTATAGATTCAAATTCAAGTTTCAAGTTTTAGGTTTAGTTGTTTATTGTTTCAAGTTTAAGGGTTTAGGGTTTCAAGTTTAATATTTTGGAGTTTAAGGTTTTAGATTCAAATTTATGGTTTATGGTTTTGAGTTTCAAATTTTGTGTTTAGGGGTTAAGTGTTTATGGTTTTAAGTTTATGATTTAGGGTTTATGTATTCAAGTTTAGGGTTTATATTTTACAATTTAGTGGTTTGATTTTTAATTTTAGGGTTTAGGGTTTAGTGTTTCATATTTAGGGTTTAATTTTTAGTGTTTTGGGTTTCAAGTTTAAGGTTTGGGGTTTAGTATTTTTGAGTTTCTAGTTTTAATTTTAGGGTTTAGGTGTTTAGGGTTTAATGAATCAATTTTGGAGTTTAGGGTTTCAAGTTTAAGGTTTGGGTTTAGGGTTTTGAGTTTCTAGATTCAATTTTATGGTTTAAGGGTTTAGTGTTTCAATTATATGGTTTAGGGTTTTAGGGTTTAGGGTTTCATGTTTAAGATTAAATTATTTGAAATTAAAAACAGGGCCAAATTGAATTAATGTGTAAATAATGAGGGTTAATTTTATTTTATTTTTTGAATTAGGATTAAATTGTTAAAATGTGAGAATATGGAGGAATTAAAGTAAATGAAGAAATTATTGTAGTATAAAAGTTTAATTATTTTTTGAATTAAAAATAAAACAAAATCTGAAAAATAATATAAAAATATATTTTTATGATTTTATTCTAAAAGAGAATAATAACAATTTAGGTCTTTAGGATTTCAATTTCAATTAAAATAATTAATGGTACATATAAATAGTGGTACGTACATGTCATTTATTGTAGAATTATCCATTAATATATCAAATATAAATCATTAACTAATTTACGTATAAGCTTGATTTGTAATCTCATATAAAAAATCTATTTCATAATCGTTTTATTAAATCAATTCACACTTGTCATGATAAAAAAAAAGTATTTTTATATAAAAATAAACATGTTATATCTAATCAGTAAGACAAAACACATTATAATTATATGGACAAGCAAAAGAAAACAATATTAAGCTCCCATGCACGGATGGATCGAAGGTTTGGAGAAAATGGTTATCTCCTAAAAGTTTAAATTTTGTATATGATTTAAGTTAAAAAAATATATGTTTTTTATTGAAAATTTATTTTCGCCCTCCTAAAATTTTATAAGATGTCTCCTAAAATTTTATAGGTTTGTCTTCTAACATAAAATTTTACGTTCGCCCCTGCAAATAAGAGTGGCTTGTACAAATTATCAATTAGTTTAATGAAATGATATTAATCTTTTTAGATAAATAAAAATTTTAAATTTTCATTTTATAAATAAAGTAAACAGGATTAAGAGGATTGCATATAATAAATAAATATAAGGCTTAAGGGATTAATAAGCCCTTAAATTTTTGTAAAAAAATCAATAAGTCCCTAAAATTTTTTTGCACCCAATTAAGCCCTCAAACTCAAGAAAAAAAAATCAATTTGACCATTTGACCAATGTTGAACGTTAACTTTAACTTTTTTTTTGAAAAAATTATTTTGACACATGTGCAATACGATAATGTCACTTGCCATTTCTAAGAATTTTTAAATTTTAAATTTTTAAAAACATCTAAAAAAAACAGAAGAAGAAAAAATTCTATTTTTCAAAAATTCTGGAAAATTCAAAAAGTTTTTTAAGAATATTTTTTTTAATTTATAAATGTATTTAAAAATAATAAACTTTCAAAAGATTAAAATATTTTTAAAAAATAAAGTATTAAAAATAAAAAATAAAATATTAATATACAAGTATAAAAAATAATTTGAAAAAATATAAAATAACAAAATTTATTTTGATTTTAAAAATATATTTAAAACTATATTTTATCAAATATTAAAAAAATATTTTTAAAAAATATAAAACAATAAAATTTATTTTGAAAATCAAAATAACTTTTATTGTTTTATTTTTTCAAATTATTTTTATAATTGAATAATAATAATAATGATAATATTTAATATTTTTAATTTTGTAATTTTTTAAAATATTTTAATCTTTTGAAAAATTATTACTTATTATTTTAAAAAATCAAATTTAAAAAGTATTTTTATATTTTTAAAATAATGTTTATGATTTTCTAGAATTTTTTCTGTTTTTATATATTTTTAAAATTAAAATTTAAAATTTCTTAGAAACGACAAGTGATATTATCATGTTGTGACATGTGTCAAAAAACGTTAAAGTTAATGGTCAACGTTGGTCAAATAGCCAAATTATTTTTTTCTTGAGTTTGAGGGCTTTATTAATTGAAAAAAAAGTTCAGAGGCTTAATTGATTTTTTTGCAAAAAAATTAAGGGTTTATTAAACCTTTAGACCTAAATATAATATTTAATCTAAATTATTTGATTAATACATAAAATAGATGATTATATAAAAAATATAAGATCATAACACTATAAAATTAGTATTTTAGAGGGGGAAATCAAACTTCAATAGCTTATAGATTACATATATTGAAGGTTATTGCCAGCCAATCAACCTCCCAAATTTCTTACACGCTGCTCAAGGAACATATCCCAAAAAAAACACAGTCATGTTCACGTCACGTGGCTTGCAAAGCTTCTAAAGCTTACATCTTTAATCACTTTAACTTGTTTCCTTCTTCCCCTTCTTCCTCTCACAGCAACAAACGACAGCAAAATCCTCAGTTAAAGTTTCTTTTTTTCTTCTTCTTTGTACTATTACTATTCTCTCTTTATTATGCGATTCTTACAGTCAGCTCAGCTGAAACCCCAAATAAAATCTCTTAAATGCAAAGTTTCTTATTGATTTATTGATCTTCTTCCTTTTCAACAATGGGAGCCTGCACTTCCAAGCCTTCAAAACCAAACCCATTTCCCCCCGGAGATGACCGGCAGAATGACAATCCTGCGCGTACCCAATTACCCAAATCTCCTCCACCTCCTTCTCTCCCTCCGACCACGCCTTTCCTCCCTTTGTACACCCCAAGCCCCGCCCATCAACGGAAGCCCAAGACTCCTTTGACTCCTCTCCGGTTTTTTCGACGCCCTTTTCCTCCCCCGTCTCCAGCCAAGCACATTCGGGCTGTGCTGAGGTGGCGGAAGCCGGACAAGGAAGCGCAAAATGAGGCCAAAATTGTGGAAGGAGATGAGGAGGAGGAAGAGGGAGGAGTTGAGTTGGATAAAAGATTTGGGTTTTCGAAGGAGTTGATGAGTAAGTTGGAAATAGGAGAGGAAGTTGGCAGAGGGCATTTTGGGTATACTTGTTCTGCTAAGTTCAAGAAAGGAGAGTTCAAAGGCCAGCAGGTTGCTGTTAAAGTCATTCCCAAATCCAAGGTTGGTTCTTTTTGTTCAAAAATGTGTACTTAAATTTTAAATCTATGTTCTTGTAAATGTTGATACTTTAGTTTTTTTTCCATTTAAATTGGCCTTCTGTTTTGTTTATGGCGATTTCTGTTTTGATTTTTGTTAAGCAAAAAACTGTTTCAGTCTTGTATTTTTGTACTCATTCAAGGTAAGTGATAGGACATGAAGAGAATATTGAAGGAAAGAAGAAAACATGGGGAATTTGCTGTTTCAGAATCCTTCTAGATGGAGAAAATGTGGGGTTAAATTCATTTCTTTTAAGTTTCAATTTCTTTAGTGTAAAACAACTCCAAAAGTGGCCAACATGTTTGTTTTATTGATTTTTATTGTGTTGATGGTTAGAATTTGATAATTCATTGCTACCATCCAACTAATAAAATCCAGATTATCTGATGTATTAAGCTTACCACATCCGATTGGGATGTGTTTTTAGGTCTAAGCTCCGGATTATTTGATATATTAAGCTTACCACTTGACTAATATTTTAGGTATAAATCATAACTTGGCCCCAAAACTGAACTTTGCATCATTGAGTTGTATGGCTGGGTGCTAGTGGAAGTGGTATATTTTGTGATAAGAAAATGTTGACATATCATTTTTTCTACACTTCGAATTGACAGCCGCTAAAGCACCAGTATCCAATAGTTTCAGTTTGGGATCTTTACTTTGAAAGGGCCTGTAATTTACGTCGAATCAGGTCGAACCAGTCAACTAGCATCTTATTGTCTTTTCCTGGTGTATACTTGGACTCGAGTATTTGATACATGATTGGACCGTAATTTTTATGTGATCAATTGACCTTGAAGCATTGCTTTGAACCTTTTACAAGGCAGAGAGAAACATTGTACTATTGTTTCGTTCTTATGCTTTGATTTATACCTAATATACACGGTGATTTGTGATTGAAGTTGCTTTTCTCCTTGGTGTGTCTTTATGTGTTTTTCTTGTGACTATGTATGTTGGCAGATGACAACGGCTATTGCAGTTGAGGATGTAAGAAGGGAGGTGAAGATATTGCGAGCCTTAACAGGACATAACAATCTAGTGAAATTCTATGATGCATTGAAGATCATGATAATGTCTATATAGCAATGGAGTAAGCTTGAAGCATGCACTTTCATTCATATGATCTTATTTTAATTAAAATTTTGAGTAACATGATTGAAATTACAGGTTTTGTGAAGGAGGTGAGCTTTTGGATAGAATTCTTGAAAGGTGATTATTCTTTTAATAGAATGCTCAAATTTTGAAAATTTGTTTATGTACCTCGAACTTGAAGGTTCGTTACACTTGTAGGGGTGGAAAGTACTCGGAAGATGATGCAAAGACTGTAATGGTACAGATACTAAATGTTGTTGCTTTTTGCCATCTTCAGGGCGTGGTGCATCGAGATCTTAAGCCAGAGGTGGAGCAAATTTGCTTCTTTTTTTACTCAATAGTTAGAAGGGAAAAAAGCATGACTAGGTAGCGATCCTCAAATAGTTTAATATAAACACAAAGCACACATAGATATGTAACGGGAGTAACTATGTTTGATGATTTCCCATACTCAATTGAAAGGAGCAAGGTTTGACGGTTTCCTATACTGAAAATTGACATGATAAGGGGACTTGAGGGAATGTCTTGAATTGGGAAAGCGTATGCTGTTGTCGGCTTAAAGTTGTTAGGACACTTCTCATGCGATATCATCATGATTGATTACTGAGTCCATAAATAACTTGTGATCTTTAATGTGTCTTTTACCGTCGAGTCGAAGGATCTAAACTTAGTTTTTTTTTTTCTTTCTGGACCAGAACTTTCTGTATACTTCTAAGGAGGAGAACTCTATGCTTAAGGCCATAGACTTTGGATTATCGGATTTTGTCAGACCAGGTTTTTACTCTTCTTGCTCCACTTCCTTGTGGTCGACTTTGGGGATTCTCTTAAATCTCTAATGCTTATGTTTTTTTCCAGATGAAAGACTTAATGACATTGTGGGAAGTGCATACTACGTGGCCCCCGAAGTTCTTCATAGATCTTATGGTACAGAAGCTGATGTATGGAGTATAGGCGTGATAGCATATATTCTTTTATGTGGTAGCTGTCCATTTTGGGCTAGGACTGAGTCTGAAATTTTTCGAGCGGTCCTAAAAGCTGATCCGAACTTTATCGAAGCACCTTGGCCTTCCTTGTCTTCAGAAGCTAAAGACTTTGTTAAGCGCCTTTTGAATAAGGACCCCAGGAAAAGAATGACAGCAGCTCAGGCCCTATGTGCGTTCATAATTTTAACTCGTAATATTAGGTTACAACATCCTTGGGCTAGAGTAACAGCCTTGGTCTTTTGTTCGCAGGTCATCCTTGGATCCAGAATCATAATGATGCTAAGGTCCCTCTCGATATTTTAGTTTTAAGGCTTATGAAGGCATATATGATATCGTCAACTTTGTGGAAGGCTGCTTTAAAGGTGTGTATGCTAATGGGGTGAAATTCTCTTCTTGTACTTTACCTATGCATCTGTGTAGTACCCGGTCTCTAGACCACTATGCTCGCACCTTTCAACTTTGATTTTCCTTTGCTCATTTTTTACTTCATTCTCTCGGTCAATTGTAATGGAAACTAGATAATGCATCATTTTTCTTATTATTTCATTCCTGCAGGCATTGTCTAGGACATTGACTGCTGATGAACTCTTTTACATGAGAGCGCAATTTGCATTATTTGAGCCCAAAAATGGTAGCATAACCTTGGAGAACATTAAGACGGTGAGTTTCCTTCCATCATCGTGGAGATATTGTTAGATAATACACTTGTTTTGGTTATTTGTTTTCCTGCAAACAGGCCCTAATGAAAACTGCAACAGATGCAATGAAGGATTCTCACATTCCGGATTTTCTTTTCTCGGTATGGACACAGTTCTTCTTTCATTTATGTAGTCATTTGTTGATTATATGGTCATCGAGAATTAGCTCACTAAAGTACTGTTCTTTTGATTTCCATTGCACGACAGCTTAATGCACTTCAATACAGAAGAATGGGTTTTGAAGAATTTTGTGCAGCTGCATTAAGTGTTCATCAGCTCGAGGCGCTTGATCATTGGGAACAACATGCCCGATGTGCATACAAGCTTTTTGAGAAAGATGGAAACAGGGCTATCGTAATCGAGGAACTCGCTTCTGTAAGTCTGGAATTCTTTTAGATACTAAATAATTTCTGGTCTGTAGTTTATAATCTAAATGCCAATTCTGTACTTCAAAACTATTCAGGAGCTTGGTCTTGGACCCTCAATTCCAGTCCATGCTGTTCTTAATGACTGGATAAGGCATATGGATGGGAAGTTAAGTTTCCTCAGTTTCGTCAAATTGTTGTACGATCCATCCAGTCGAGCCCTGGCAAAGGCACAATGATATGTTGTAAGAGAAGATGATCCTAGGCACATGACAATGTCATGTCGGTTGAGTATCGAAACAATTGAACTAGATGTAGCATTGATGCAGTGTAAAACTGGATATTGGTCTCTCTTTTAATATTGGGAGACTTGGGAAGTAGGCTTCTTCCCTCCCACATCCAGGCCTCAGATTATGAGGCTTCAGTCTTATGCTGATTCCTTGAGGAGTTTGAAAGTCAACAAAGATCATCACTATGTAAAAATATGTGTATTTAGTTGAGCTTTGCCTGAAAGGGTTAGTTATATTTGTCTTGTTTGCTTGTTTATTTTTAATTTACTATTAAATACTTCGTAATCTTGATTAATTCTGTAGCTTATTGTTGAGCATCTACATTAATCTCATCCAGTCTAAAAACTTCGGCTTTTGCAGTGCTAAGACATCTTACTAACCGGTCATAAGAATTCTAAGGCAAAGCTTAACGTAAGTTTTTTTTAGGCATAATGTCTAAAAATGTTCTAACGTTTGACAGAATAATCATTTTAGTTCACATTCTCTTTTTTAAGTAATTTAACCCTCAACGTTATATTTTGGGTCAAAATAGTCCCTCTACGGATAAAAATTGTTCGTCAACTGACGATAAATGGTGTGATAGACCTACATGGCAGTGCACGCCACGATAGTAGTGTCATATAGACAAATATGTTGATTTTACAGAATGACATATAAGTCAAAAAATAATTCTATACAAATTGTATAAAAATATAAAATATTTTTCCCTTCTAGCGTGTTATTCTGTCAAGTCATTTTAAGTTGTTTATCGTCTGTTGACTAACAGTTTTCATCCGTAGAGGGATTATTTTGATCCAAAGTAAAACATTGAAGGCTGAATTGTTTAAAAAAAAAGAATGGGGGCTAAAGTGATTGCTCAGTCAAACGTTAGAGACATTTTTTTGACATTATACTTTTTTTAATATATTGGTGTGATTACTGATTATATAGTATATCTGTTCAATTTTTTTATCCTTTGATAATATACACACATCTTGCATATATGGTTTTCAAACCACTCCACGAGTTCAAAGCTTTATTTAATGGGCTGGCTTTGTTTATCAATCACAAATATATACGAAATTGTAATTACATACAGGATTAGTGGTTAAAATCATTTGTTGATAACCTAATACAAGGGTTCAGTTCCTGCTAAAGCTATTTATTGGTAGGAATAACCCCACTTATTTTTTTATTTGCAATTTAAGCTCATCTCCCGATAGCATGGATTAATTGTAGGAAAATTTTGTTTTTACTAATCACTTGATAAAGTTGAGCACGACTCTCTCGTCAGAAAAGCAATGCTTGAAAACGCCCGCCACTAGGGTTTCAAAATACAGAAGTTTCATGCATAAAATAATAGCCGTAATGTCAAAAAAAATTAATATTTAACTGAATAATCACTTTAGTTCGTATTTTTTAAAATAATTTAGTCATCAATATTTTATTTAGGGTTAAAATCACTCTTTTGTGAACAAAAACAATTAGTTAACTGACGATAAAAAATTTGAAATAACTTAACAGAATGACGCGTCAGAAGAAAAAATATATATTATATAATTAATTTTTGATTGATGTGTCATTCTGTAAAGTCAGCATATTTGTTTATATGGCATTATTATCGCTGCCATGTAAGTTTGTCACGTTATTTCAAGCCATTACCGTTAGTTGACTAACGATTTTTATCCGTAGAGAGGTCATTTTGATCCAAAATAAAACGTAAAAAACTAAAATACTTCAAAAAAATAAAGCTCAAAATAACTATTCAGTCAAATATTAAGAGATTTTTTGATATTATACCAAAATAATATCCAAACCATCAGTCTCACATCGAATATGAAACCAAGTCAGCAACAATGATGAACATATCATCAACATTCAACCCCCATACAAAGGTAAGATATTATTATTTTTTACATAATCATCAACATCATTTTCATTATCAAATAAATGACACAACACTTTTTCTTTAATACAGAAAATTTATGAAAAAATCACAAGCATAAAAGAAGATATTTCACTGATGTTGGAAATAATAAGTACACGACATTCAGGTCACAAATTTTAACACATTATATGTCATAATCCTCATTTCCCTCTAAATTAATTATGAGTGAATATTTAATTAAGTCGAGCCAAAAAAAGTTTCGAGTTAATCGAATTGACAAGTCCTATTTTATATTTAAACATTTTATTTGAGATTCAAAATTTAATTGTAAACATTTATAATATTATGGTATTAAGTGGTTCCAATTTAAAGGACTTTCTATAACCTATATACACATATATATATATTTTATATTTTTTTACAGGACGAGTAAGATTTGTAATGTTATTTAATAAATCAAATGCAGTTTAAAATTATATAATATATTTATAATATCATTTTTTTTAAATGGGGTTTGATGAAAAATGTTGATGAGAGGATAAATAAGTCAAATAAATAATGGAAAGAAAAAATTTATAAGGAATTACAGTCATGAGATTGAATTGAATAAAATACAAAGTTAATAAATTAAATTATAAAAAGAGAAAATTTGTTTTCAAAAATTAGAATTGAAGTTATATAGATATTTTAATTAATCGAGTTATTCAAGTTTTATTTTATCTTTTAAATTTTAATTAATTTTTTTGAATTAAATCAAATTTATAAAATTGAGTAAAAAAATAATTTTTTAGACAAATTTTACTCTCTTAAATTAATTAATCAAATCCAAAGAATTAAGCTAGCATAAAGGGGGGGAAATAATGACCATGATTTTGGGGACATCTAGTTGCTTGCCTTTGTAATCCACATGGCTAGACTTCCTTTAAACCTACCATTGTAATGATTCTAGGCATCAATTATTGGAATAAAATCCAAAAAATCAAAATCGATCAACCGATTAGGATAAGAAAATGTTTGGAGTGAATTTTTATATAAAAAATACACAAGTTTGTGTGTTCTTTTAATTTTGAGTTTAGAGTTTAGGTTAGGATTTAGGGGTTTATTGTGTAGAGTATAGAATTCAAGGTTTATAATTAAAAATTAGAGTATAAAGTTTAGGGTTTAAGGTGTTAGAAATAGGGATTTAGGTTTTAAATTTTATAGCTTAAATATGAAGTGTTGAATAATTTTTTTTACATAGCTTGCGTATCAAAAAATAACCATTTTATATTATTTAATTTTGATTCCTGATTTTTAAAACATGGAATGGTTCAGTCATGAAAGCATTACAACCAGTGATAGACCTAAAGGGTGGCTGGAGGGGTAGTCGTCCCTCTTAAAAAATTAAAATTCTTATATAATTTAAATGTATTTTTTATTAAAAGTTTATTTTTACTCCTTAAAATTTTATGAGTTCGCCTCCTAACATAAAGTTCTAGGTCCATCCTCGATTACAACCTAGGATAAAACACTAGTCGACCACCATTAAGGGCACATTGAGATGACCCTGTGACGATTTCCATTGCCCTGCTTTAATGGACAAACAGTTCTTTAGATAATCTTGTTTGTTAATTAATTATATAATTAAATGGTTAAACTTTTTAGTGCAAAACGTAAGCCATTGGTTGAATTTTGAAGGCATGCACATGCTTGTGCTGAGCCTACCAATATTTTTTAAAAAAAAAAATTCATTTTGGCCGAGAGTCTATCATTGCAGAATGCAGATATTGAAGTGACGGAATGTTTGATTAAAAAATCATAAACAAATCAAATTTATTTCTATTAATTCAAAGATGAATGCAATTCAATATTACATATATTGAATCAAATATCTAGTTTTGCATTTTTTTTAATATATCAAATAATATCAGAAAAAAAAACATTTTGAAGTAAATTTGCATATTATAATTTAATTTAATTTTGGGTTATAGATTATTTCATTTTGATTGACTAGAACAAGTGAACAAGGCACCGCTTTTCACTGTGTAAACGTCATTATTCCACACCATAATGATTATATCATAGAAGTATGGCTTCTCCACTCCTTTTTTACATGCTTTGCGGTCAACTTTGCTTACACAATTCAATTCATTCAAATTGGTTTTAGAATTGAGTTCTTTAAGTAAAATTGAAACATGGAGAGTAGTTTAGATCATATAACGGTAACATAAAAAAAATTGATGTCGTTAAGACTAGAATTCAAAGTGAATTGATGATGTGGCACGCGAATGATGAAATATGAATGGTATTCCATCGACGTTGTTAATTTTAGAGTTGAAATATTGAGAAAATCGAATGAATTATAGTGTTTCAAACATTCATGGTTCATGAGTCTAAAAACTTTGAAGATCATAATTAAATTAAAATTTATTTTTTATTTAATTTATAATTAACTTTTTTATAAAATATGTAAGAAGATAACTTTAAAACACTTTACATGAATTATTAATTATATCTCTATTTACTTGAAAAATTATCATTATTAGAAATATTTATTAAAAGATATTCAAACTTTATCAACAAATGTTAAATGTCATATAATAAATTCATTTTGTCAAAACAAAAACTAAAAAAAAAAAGTCAAAAAATCTAAAATTAATATAAAAGATTCGAGAACCAAACCTAAACAAAATCGAATTGTTTATATGCAACTCAAAAAATCTGACCTAACTGAGTACATATAAACCCTAGCTAACCTAAATCTATTAATTTGAAGTAAAGTAGCTCATTAAAGATTATATGTCTCGTTGGAGAAATTTTTACCATTCAATAGCTATCTAAGAGGAACAGAAATCCTCTGCCATTTCGATGCTACTTTTATACTTTAACATTAAAAAAATTAAATTTTAAGCATTGATCTTAAATTTTAAATTATAAACCCTTAAAAATACACTCTACCTCTAATTCTCTAAATCCTAACTCAGAGCACTAACCCTAAACTTAAATTTTATTTTTTTAGTGTGAGAACATAAATAGGGACACCGAAGAGGGGTAAAGGATTTCTACTCGTATAAGAGAGACGATATAATTTTGTTACCTTACTTAATATCAATCCAAATCAAATTAATATATATTTGATCCACTTTATATATGTTTCTTTTATTAAGTAGAGAAATAATTATATTAAATAAATATCAAAATTCGAGTCTATATAATATGAGATAACATAAATATCCTTAATAACTCAACTAATTAACGAATATTTATATTCATTTCTTTTAAAATATTTATATTAAGAGAAAAACTTCAATACACATGATGTGTAAATTATAGTTTATACAAGCTTTTTAATTTTAGGGGTTAATTGTTTAGTTTAGGGCTTAGAGTTTAGGGGTTTGGGTTGTAGGGTTTAAAATTTAAGGTTGATGTTTATAATTTAGGGTTTAGGTTTAAATTTAATTTATAGTATAAATAAGCAGACTTGTGTAAAATAAATTTTACACAACCTGTGTATCAAATTTAAACTTTATATTAAATAATTTTTTAAAAATAATTATATTACGAGTATAATTTATTAAAATACGTACTTAAATTCGAGTAACATTGAAAAATCACTAAATCAAGAAATAGATCATCAATGCGTCAAATACACAAATCCCCTGGAAACCTCATGCATTCCAGGGTTGAACCCCAAGCATCCAAGGAGGCCCTGCTTGTATGGTAAAAATGTCTTCCTCCTCATCACCTCCGACACGGCCCGGTTCGCCGTATAATGCAACTCGTGAGCCGAAACCCGTCCTCTCCGTCTCGTACTCGATCCGACACTGTCCGTGGATCGGACGCTTAAATTGTTAACGTCCTCGGCGTCTTTCTTAGACAAAACAGCATATTTTCTGAAAGAATCATTACTCGTCGCCCTCCCTTCCGATGCACTCCTGAACAACAAAAGATCTTTCAACTTCCATTTTCTGTTACCTTTGGAGAACGAAATAGCCGACAGGATTGAAGAAACATAGGATTTGGGGTGGCTTGTCTCTTGCTCGAACATGATGCCGTCGGATTCTCTAAAAGGAGACAGCGATCTGCTCTTCTTATGAACGTAGTTGTACTTGCTGGAGCTTGAAGACGATGATGATGAAGAACAAGCGGAGGATCGATCCCTTCCTCGTTCTTTCGATTGCGGTTGTATGTTTTTCGGCTTTTCTAATACTGATCCTTTACGAGTCTTCTCGATGGCTGTTTCGAAAGGATCGAAGTCGTCCTTTCGAAAAGCTCTCGATTTTGGACAAGAAACGGTGATTGAGAACTCCGAGAACCCAGGCGGGGGTTTCAAGGGCCGAATCTTTCCGCCATCGAAGAGCTCCTCAGCTGACAAAGAAGTTCTCTCTAACTGTCCACTAAATTCGAACTCGAAATCGGAATCTTCACGCTGATCTCCACCACCTTCATTTTTAGTCTCATCTTCTTTGTCGAATCTTCCATGGAAACCTTTTCTTTTAGGGATACCAGGCTTTTCCTCCCATTCGAAAGGAACAGCTGCAAACGAAGAAGCACGAGTGGGACTGGTGGGAGCACTGAAGAAGAAGCTACTGCCGAAGCGTTGAGGACTGGAAGGAGCAGTCGTGTATGGAGACGAATATGTGCTGTCGAAGTTGAATTCCACTGCCGCAGCAGCCACCGGCACCACCACTTCCATGGCTTCTTGAAGGATACGAAGGTTGGGGGATTAAAAGCCAAGTTGAAGGTAGAAATGGAGGGTTTTATAAGCAAGAAATTAGATAGGAAGGGGGGAGGGGGTGTAAAATTTTATCAATGTCCAAGGGGAAATTTTGGTTATAATGTACAAGGAGATAAACTATTTTTTTTTTTAAAAATCATTGGGTAGTTTCGTAAAAAATTATTATTTTTAAAAAATTCAGACTTAAGTAATTTATCTATATAATGTGTGTACATTTTTTAAAAAATATTACTATATAATGGCATCAAAATCTTAAAATTATTTATTAATTGTTTATTTTTAAAATTTAGAATAATAAAATTTATATAAAATTTAGAATAATAAAATTTAAAACTTCATTGAGTGAAAATTTTGAAAGGGTGAGAGCCTCTTATTGTCTATTTGGCTACCTCCTATCTAGTTTACCTAGTGTTACACGTGTGACGTAAAACCATTATATTCTAGCCCAGGTGTTGAAGATTCTGTTGGTTTTACTTAATTTTCTATCCTATGCTTAACTTTCTATTTATTAGTTTTGACTAAATTTTGGTTAATTAAGATTTTTTTTTCATGTTTTATCTTAAGAGATTCGAGTTTAAATTACTTTATTTTTAAAATATATATTGTTAAAATATTAAGAATATGCATAAACAAATATTACCTTATAATCACCCTAATACTATTAAAGAATAACTTTTTCATGTTAAAGATAATGTCAATCTTTTGAAATGTTGGTATTCTTATTTATTAATTGTATCACATGATTTTAAATTATGATTTTTATTTTAAATTAGTTCTTAAATTTTTTAAATGTTTTAATTTTAAATTGGTCTCTAAACTTTTAAAAATTTTAATTTTATCTTCAAATTATCGTTTATGTCACATCATATTATCACATAATACACATCGATGATTACATAATAATTAACAATTTTAATAACGGTTTTATTAACATTGAATATGATCATCATATATTGATAATTTGTGAATGAAATTAAAATGTTCAAAAGTATGAGGATCAATTTAGAATGAAAGTCATAGATTGGGGATGAAATTGGAATTTTCAAAAGTTTGGAGGCTAATTAGAATGAGGGCCATTGTTTAAGGAAGAAATTGAAATATTTAAAAGTTTAAGGATTAATTTAAAATGAGGGTCATAGTTAGGATGTGTGGCGCAATTAACTCTTATTTTATTGCACAAAATTATATGTTAGTAGTATTATGAGAAATACTTTGATACACAAGTGTAATCTTTAATTTATACAAGTATGTTAATTTTAGGGTTTAGGGATTTAGGTTAGAGTTTAGGTTTATGGGTTTAGGTTGCAGGGTGTAGAATTTAGATTTATGATTAGAATTTAGAGTTTATTGATTAGGGTTTAGATTTTAGGGTATTAGGGTTAGAAATTTAAGTTTAAGATTTTATAGCTTAAATATGAAGGTTTATGTAAAAAAATTTACACAGCTTGTGTATCAAAACATAACCATATTATTATTTATTGAAAAATTAGCTAAAGGGTTAAAAAGTTGTTAACTATTTTTAAGTATTTTTTTTTAAATGTTGGTGTGATTACATGATAGTATTTGTTCATACTTTTTCCTAATCATTTGACAACGTACATAGTGGCAGAAGCTTTGAAAGATAATGGGGGCCACGGCCCCCACAAAATTTTGATAAATTCAAATTTTATCCTTAAAATTTTTAAAAAAATTAATTTGCCCCCTCAAGATTTTTAAACATTCATATTAAGCTTCAAAATTTTAAATATTTTTAATTAAGTTTCCTCTCGAATTTTTTAATTTTTTTTGTTAAATCTCTCAAAATTATTACAAATTTTAGTTAAACCCTCAATTTTTTGAAAATTTTCGTTGAAGTCTCCAATTTTTTTAAAAATTTAAGCTGCCCCTCAAACTTTTACTCTAAGTTTCGCCACTGAACGTACACACTTTAACTACACAAGTGTTCGAACTTGAATATCTCAAAATAAAAAATATTATCTTTTTCACTAAAATCACTAGTTGAAATCACATTTTTAAGGATTTTTAATGAAGTATTATCGTATAATTCATTATTAATGTGAGAGTTTATACAATAATAATGTATCAAATATAAACCATCATAATTAAATGCACCAAAGTGTTTTTTTTTTATTAAATAAACGGGCCAATAATTCAAATTGTTGATACATGTCAGTTTGGCTTCATTCGAAACATCATTTATTATCTTCCTGTCTGGGGTGAACGATGAAAAGCAAAGTTGAAACTCACTCAATATGTTTTGACACAATGAGTGGGGAAATGACTTATTTGGCACATCTTAAATCTGGAATCTCAAATATGGAAATTATTTTATTTATTTTTGTTGTCCTCCCGGTTCTTTATGGTTTTATCCTCACTAATTCGAACCGACACATGTCGTACACCTGACTTTAGTAGGTGAGTCTCCCGATAAAAATTTTCTGCATACACAATGTTTCAAACTCGAGGTATACTTAAGTGATATCAGACTGCTTACCACTTACATCAATCTCGTTGGTAAAAAAATTTATTTTTCAAACACTCTTTACTTAATTTAGACTTTATAAAATAATATTTTATAAATATAGTTAGACTATTATATTTTTTTCAAAAAAGATAGACTACTATACGTTCTAATATGTTATCTATGACATATTTGAAGCACTTAATATATACTTCTTCGTCAAACCGTTTTATATTTAATTTTGCCCATTATAATTTAAAGAAGCTCCTTAAAATCCGACTCAATTAGAAAACAAATAAATTTTTAATTTTGAATGAGTAGTTCGAGTTTAATAGTTTAACTCAGATTCGAGGTATTTCGATAATTTGAATAGTATAAATAATGAATTGTAATTTCAACTTATTTTTTTCATAATTTTGATCAAGTATATATTAATTGTTTGATTAACCGAAAATATTTATAAATAATTAATTGTAATTCAACATCTTGTGATTTTTATTACCTAAAATTTTATAGAATTTGTGTATCATGCTTAAATATAATTAGACATTTATTTGAACTCAAATAGATGTATGCAATTAAACTATGCTTGAATTTCTTTTCATTCAACTTAATCCAATAAATTTTCAAATCAAATTCGATTGAAAAATAAAATTTATCAACTCAATAAACTCAAAATATTATTTATATTTTAAAAATATATACTCGTAAGTCATATCTATATTCAAACATACATCAACTCTAAAATATTCATAAACATTTTTTCTCATTTTTCTATACATTTTTCCACAAGCATTATAGGGACAAGATAAAATGACATAAAAGGGAATTCCGACATAGCGGCTAAACTCATTTCATAGCATTCTGAACTTATTTTAGAACAATTTAAAAGTTAATATTTCCGTCAACAATAGAGCATGTGGTTAAAGTTCTCAATTAACACCTTCTTATTTTTTTATGTTGTGGTTCAAGACCCAGTAGGAGCAAAATTCCCCTTCTCCTTCCCCTAAGTAGAAATTGTTCAAAAAGGAAAATAAAAGTTAATATTTCCGGTCCATCCAGTAACTCATCTAGAACAGGGATGATTCTACAATAAATATCATTTACCGCTATGTACCACTAATCATATGTATCATTAACTGTTTTAATTATTTTTGAAATCATAGGACCAAAAGCGTTATTATCCCTTTTTAGAATACAATCTAAAAATTATTTTTTATATTACGTTTTCGGATATTTATCTTTTGGGTAAAGTACACAAATGGTAACTAAATTTTGGTAAATTATTCAATTTGGTAATCAAACTTTTAATTCCTTCGATCTTACTATCAAACTTTTAGTTTTGTCCAAATTGGTCACTGACCCGTGACAATTAAAATATTTTGTATAATAACACATTTAGTCCTACACGTTTACACATTAAAACAATTTTGTGCTAATTCGGAAAAAATTTTAACCCTCATCATTTACACATTATTTTAATTTCACCCTAT
This sequence comes from Hibiscus mutabilis, assembly GCA_019671005.1. Taxonomy (NCBI): domain Eukaryota; kingdom Viridiplantae; phylum Streptophyta; class Magnoliopsida; order Malvales; family Malvaceae; genus Hibiscus; species Hibiscus mutabilis. The sequence goes on from CM033719.1 coordinate 8,653,748, forward strand.
TCTAATTAAAAATAATTTAACCCTAAACCTTAATCACTTAAACCATAAACCCTAAAATCAAAACCTAAACCCTTTAATATAATAAATATGTGACGGAGCTCAATGACATAATTTAATTTTAGAAGACTAATCTATGCAGGGAAATTATGCATATGAGAGAAACTAATATTAGCATTCAAAATCCCAATTTTCATAAAACAAGATTGAGACGTTCCTGTGAGCTACCAGAGAGTTCCCTTTTCATTTTTTGCAAGATCGTCGTACTTTCAAGTAGTGTAAACTGCAAATTTAAGAAATGGGATCGAAAAATCACATTATATTAATCATAAGGCTAAACTATAAAATAAGTACCTAAACTATGTCTCTTTTTTTGTAATAAGTGTATAAAGTATTTTTTGTTTGAAATAGGTGCCTAAACTTTTATTTTGGCTGAAATAGGTGCCTAAGCTGTTTTTTAGCTGAAATAGGTGTCTAAACTTTCATTTTTGACTTGTTTTAAAGTCAATTTTGGCACCTTCTTGGGCACCTATTTTGGCACCTTCTTGGACACATATTTCAACCAAAAATAAAAGTTTAGACACCTATTTCAGCTAAAAATGAAACTTTATGCGCATATTTCAGCCAAAAATACTTTAGGCACCTATTGCAAAAAAGAGACATAGTTTGAGTACTTATTTTATAGTTAAGCCTAATCATAATGAAAGGCTCCTACATATGTGCTGTAGTACATTGCGGCTTTTTGCATTCTTATTACTATTTTTCAGGTTGCAAGACAATCCAGAATATGTAAGCCAATATTTCTGACTAATAATGGGATAAAATCCTAATAATTTTAGTCTTCAAATTACAATAACAACTTTACTTTTCCCGAATAATATGACCTTCATACCATAAACACAGAAAACAATGGCTTTCCATCTATTTTTAGTTTAGGGTTTAGAGTTTAGATTTTAGTGTTTAAGGTTAAATTGTTTTTAATTAAAATATGGTAAAATTGAAATAATGTGTAAATAATGAAGGTTAACTTTATTATGTTTTTTTGAATTAGGACAAAATTGTTTTACAAACGTGGAGGACTAAATGTGTTATTGTACAAAATATTTTAATTGTCACGTCACCCTTTTAACGGTTGTTAACAGGTCAGTGACCAATTTGGAACAAAACTAAAAGTTTAATGGTAACATTGAAGCAATTGAAAGTTTGGTTACCAATTTGAATAATTTACCAAAGTTTAGTTATCATTTGTGTACTTTACTCAAAAAGAAAATATCTAAAAAGTAATATAAAAATAATTTTTTTAGATTTTATTCTAAAAAAGGATAATAATGCTTTTGACCCCGTGATTTCAAAAATAATTAAAATAATTAATAGTACATAACAATATACATGATTAGTGGTACATAGCGATATATAGCGTTTATTGTAGAATCATCCCTAAAACAGGGGAAAATATCAAATAAAATGTCTAAATCTCTGCAGACTCTTCTAACATACATTAATATCTCTTGTCCTTTTTTAACATTCAATTCCAGCCTTTATTTCTTTGTCTACTTTTCGACAATAGGGTTTGTTAATGTAAAAGTATATTTTTTTTATCAGGGGCTAAGGTAATATAAATTGGGTCAAGCATTATTCTTGATGGTTACAGAATTTGGGGGGAAATTTGAGGTAAATTTAAAAAAATAAAAATTTTAAAGGTTTAAATTAATTTTTTTTTAAGTTTTTGAAGAGTCTGATTTATAATGTTTAAAAATTGAGGTCTAATTAAAATTTTAATAATTTTGAGATGGTAAATGAGAATAAAAAAAATGGAGATTTAGCTAAAAATATTCAAACATTTTGAAACTTGATGAGAATTTCTAAAATTTTAAAGCGTCAAACTATTTTTTTAAATCTTCAGGGACCAAATATTAATTTTTCAAAATTTTGGGAGGGTCATTAGACTTATTACCCTTTACAGTCTTCATTATCGTCCGCCACTGATTTTAGACAGTTTTGACCACAATGTTTTAAAGTTACTTTTGTTCAAATAATGTTGTAATTTTTAGAGTATTATTTCATATTGAGTTTTGAAGATAAATATATTGTATATTTCATAATTTTTTATCGTTATTAGTTTGAAAACCGAAAACTTTGTTCAATTTATCATAAACTTTTCTTAATTGACAAGGATATATTTAATATAATTTAATGAGATACTTCTGAAAAATAACTATCGATGAAGAACGATTTTGTCGAATAAGATTGAATGACTTTGTTTCTCAAAGAATCTTATTCGACAAAGTCAAAATTATATTGTGAAATTTACTTGTTCGAAATAAATATTTGATTATATATTTTATGAGGCAAAATCTACAAGTGAAAAAAAATGAGACTTGTTACTAAAACTCATGTATATCTATATCTATATATAGCAAATTTAGGGTTTTAATTTTTTGTAGGGATTTATTTGAGAAATATTGTAAATATGCTATTGATAGTTCATCTGTCCCATCACTTTTTAAATATTTATATTTGTCCCTTAGCCTCAATTCTAATTTCGTCCTTGATTGCGATAATCGGAAACCTTAATATTTATAAATTAAAACCTATGATTTTGATATCCAAATTGTTCCCTTTTTCTTTTATATACCTCGTGGAAAGCATTTTGATGAAATTTGTTTAAGGGGAAGTAAATATCATGCTGATGTGATTTTGAGTGTTTATGCGTAAAATATTTTTGAATGAATAACAGATTTGAAATTATCTTTACTCGAATAAAGCATTTAAGTGTCAAACTAAATCAAAAAATTCAAATAATAATGAGGTACTTCAAGACCAAAATATTATATAACCCTAAAAATTATGAATAAACGTCAAAAATATACATACATAATTTCAAATTTGTGCAAATACATGTATAAATTTCAATTTCAATTCAATTTTTTTTATATGAAACCATTTTATGTTTACTTTTGTATCAAGTCACGCTTATATTTTCTCGAAATAAAAACATTAGATTTATTTATTTTTTTAAATGTATATACCTGAATCAAAATCAAGATTTCGTGTGTATAATTTACATTTAAATTCATAAAAAAATCATGTGTAATTTTAAAATTTATCCATAAGATCTAAATATAATAGTTAATTTTTTGCTATTAAATAAAGCTCTTTTGTTAACAATTTCTAGAGCAAATGGTTAAAAATTCTCAATTGAAACTTTCTCCTTTCCTCAGTTATGGGTTCTAAACCTATTAGGACCAAATTTCCTCTTTCCTCTCCCCTAGTAGGAATTGTTAAAAATAAATAAATAAATAAAGCTCCTGCTAAAGGATTAATTGAAAAGGATGGCTATAAAAAACTCTAAGTTTTTTTTTAAATAAATTAAATCCAGCAACAAAATTCTTTAATCTGAAGATCCTAAAGCAGCAAGAAAAACCCCATCTTACTTCAATCATAAATCTGTTGGAAAATAAACTTATAAAACTTCACCTGAAAGTCCATACAACATAGCCACTGGTGGTAATGGTCATATATGCTTCGATCCATCTGTTAACCCCCCATCAAGATGCACCAGGAATAACAGCTGCAGCATATGTGCTCGGATCCTGATTCGACGGCATAGCATAGCCGTAACCATAACCACCATACCCTTGCCCTTGGTAATATCCTCCATTCCACTGGTTACCGGAATTGCCTCTCCACTGTCAAAAACCGGTTTTGAGAAGTCAAATGATAGCAGAAGGGTGTGAAACTCCTCCACCTCTATGACTCATGCTATACAATAATATTACGTAGCCTCGGGCATATTAATTAAGAAATTCTATTTTTTTTTCAATAATATAAAGTAAGTTTGTTCTATTCCTTTTCCCCGGTGATGGATGCCTGGGCATTTTGCAACGAGCAAGGCAACAAATAGGCCATAAGACACTTGCCTAGTACCAATATCTAGTTTAGCATAAATTTACCTGTTTGTTTCCTACGTTGCGACCCCAAGAGAGACGGACAGTCTGCTTGCCTATGGTTGTCCCGTTCAAACTCTGGATTGCTTCCTCAGCATCCTTCCTGCAAAGTATACACATTACATTACTATATGCACATGAGTAGATAACAAATGTGCACCGATACTTTGATGATATTATCACTAATGGAGCTCTAAATACAATCCTTTAATGATAGTTACCACACTTCAACAAATGGTAAAGTACAATGTGGGGAAGTTGAGTACATATAGAGAGGCACCTGTTCGCAAATTGCACAAACCCACATCCTTTTCCGGGTGGTATTTTGACAGAGATGATTTCACCAAACTGTGAAAAAGGTTGTTTCAGATCATCATCAGTAACATCGGAGTCAAGTCCTCCAACGAATATCTGCAAGAACATAACTTCATGATCAATGGTAGATATAGGGGAGAAGATCGCAACGAAGGAGGGAAAAGGACTCACGGTAGCATTATTTGAATCATTGTTGTATTGAGAACCTTGTGCTACTGCACCATTTGACGCATGTCCACCAGCCAATACCACCGCTAACAAAAATGAAAACGAAAATATAATGATTCAATTAAAACTCACATCAAGCTTTAAGATACAGATAGAATACATTCAACATGATAGATAGAAGGATTGAGGAAAATCCCGGCATCTCCATGCTCAAAAAACAAAAAAGACCAGATGATGAACATTTGAAAAAGCATACTCCAACATGTGAAACAAGCCAGAGACGAAGACTTTATTCTTTGAAAGAAATAGAAAGGACAAAAAATACATACGACTCCGCTTAAGTGGCAATTTCAGTAATGAATAGATCACGATGTTGCACCAAGGTTGAAGAGAGGAAGATTTACATCAAAGGCCACCCAAGCAATCAATCACCCTTGTGGCAGAAATCATACCTTGTGAAGAATACTGTTGCTGATATCCAGATGCTTTCTTGGGAGTAGCAACACCGATTCTCATAGGTCTACTTAAGCAATATACACCATTCATTTCAGTCATAGCCCTTGACCTTTCATTTTCATCACCAAACCTAACAAAACCGTAACCTTTTGAAGGACCTGTATTCGAATCAATAACAACTTTTGCTCCTTTGACAGACTGAAATCTATTAGAAAAGGTTTCACGCAATATTGTATCAGTTACATCTGCAGCCAAATCCCCTACAAAAATAGATAGGTCAGAACTCGTTTCAGGTCGCCTTTCATTCACACTGAATGAAGCCCAATTGAGACGAAAAGGCTGCTCTGTATTTGGCATTAAAGAGCCATTATAGCTGTGCAAGACCTTTTCTGCTGCTGCCCGTGTGTGAAATTCAACGAATCCATATCCTTCAGACTGAGCAGTTTGCTTATTGCGTATAATCTTAATGGAAGAAACCTGGATTTTGAAATGCCAAATGTCAAAAACAAGGTACTTTTACTTACAAGAGACTGTCTTATGGACAATCAAGTAAAATGTTCATAAAGGTATTGGTCACACATCAACGTAAGATACACTATGAGCAACTAATCTTCAAAAGAAATAAAACCAATAAAATCTTTCGTAGATTTCAAGATTCCAAAGAACAGTAAGATATACAAAATCTTGTTAGTGTCCTCTCACTGCTTCATTTCTGCGGTGAAACATTTTAAGTGATACAAGCAAAGAAATGAAGAAAGTTTTCAACAAGATGAGTCGAGCACCTCCTTCAAATGCTGTCCCTAACTTTGCCACATAACCATCACGGTGACCTTTGAATCCATATCAATAGGATACTATTTCCAGTGTTTATGAACGAGTTCTCTACGTTAGATATCATATATTAAGAAGTCCGTTAGCAAGGCAAAACGCAAGTGAAATTGATTGTCATATGGTAAACCTCCACCCCCTTCCCAAATTAACACCCAACATGAAAAGGCATTACATTTATAGTTCTAACACACCCTTCACAAACATGTCCAATGAATGATTAACAGGACTGCACATGAATCCAGATATAGAAAGAAAGTGCAAGCTCAATAGGTGAAGAATAGTAAAAGGCAGTTGTGTTTCTACTATTCAAACCAAGAGCTCTTGTACCATGTTAAATTACATAACCGGTTTTAAAAAGCTTAAAATGATAAGAAAGGATCCAGCTATTCTATTAAAGTTCTACAAAGAACTACATGAGACCCTGCTATTGCTTCTGGTTTATATACGAATTGTGGGTTTATTTTAACAATGAAGCCACTTCTAATTCATGTTTATTAAATGAAATGCAAGCCTACTTTAACCAGAATCTGATCCTCTAGAAGCAACAGCATCCCCCCCCCCCACTTTTTTCGCATTTATTCAGTATTACCTTATTATAGCAAGTAACATATGTCTATGGATCTGTTTAGCTTGAACAGAAAACAGTCTTTAAATAAACCACAAACTTAGAATATATATATATATATATTAACCTAATTACACAAAGAAAAATAAACCACAAACTTATAATTTCTTATATCTTGTACATGATTCCTCAAAAAAATATATCTTGTATATGAACTAAAGCACAGATTGTCTACAAATCACTTTAATCAATCAATCATCACTTTCTCTAATCTAGCATAAACCTTGAACCTTAAGTACACTAAAACCCCAGTAAACAAGAGTAACAAAAAGATTACACAAACCACCAAAGAGATCTAAAAGTGAGATTCACATATGACAACACATACATCTATCATTTCATGATAAAGATTACTGTTGTTTTTTTTTAGCTTTACCTCTCCGGTTTGAGAAAAGCAACCATGAAGATAAGTCTCGTCCATCCAATGAGCAAGGTCACCAACCCAAATCGTTTTAACCTCATCTGAGTTAGACCCTTGTTGTTGCTGCTTCTGTGAGTAGCTTTGCTGCTGGTACGGGCGCTTACCCTGCTCCTGATATTGTTGGTACTGGAAATGAGGATTGTTGTAAGCCATATAATGGTGCGGGTACATCATCATCTGCTGCTGCATCATTGACATCGCAGCCGCCGTCGGGTACTGCATGGCTTCCATCCACTGGCCCGCCACCCACTGCGGCCGTTGTTGCTGCTGTGGCTGCTGCTGCTGCGGCTGTTGTTGTTCTTGTTTAGAGTTCAGATCAGTACCGCTGGTTGACTGCATCTTGATGTATAGATAGATAACAAAACCTGATCTAACGCTTGAGGTCTTCTTCTTTTTTTCTCTCTCTCTTTCACCGTTAAGAGGCGAAGGAGAGAAAGAAAAACAGGCGGAAGAAAGAAAACTGTTGTCTGAAGAAACGTAAGTTTATAAAGGGAGGCGGTGGATCTGAGTTTATGGGGTTAGGGGCCTCGGTTACAACGTTGCTGGTTGTTTGCGTTTTCTGCTTTTGATTAAATTATGATTTTGGTCCTCGTACTATGATTCATGTATTTACTTTGATTTGATATAGTTTCGTGGCATGTAAATTAACGGTGTTCGATAAATTACTCGTGATAGTGCTTATTTATTAAACTAAAAATTGAGTATGTGCAAAAAAAGTTTATGTTTATTTATTAAACGAAAGAGTTTGAACAAAAGTGTGTTCTATATTATTGTAAACAAAAATAATTTAATTTGTTTAAATTTGATATTTTCCTATAAAAGATATTTTTAAAATATTTACTATAAAATACGTAATTAGTCATTAAACTTTTGGTGTATCTCGTTTTAGTGACTAAACTATAAATATTCAATTAAGCCACTAAATTTTTAAAATTGGTTTTATTGTCACTAAACCGCAAAATGATTAACAGTATGATGACGTGGTGTTTTTGCGTTGTCGTGGAAGCTATAAAGAGTTATTCACATTTTTGTTGATGTGTGCTGTCGCGATTTCTTTCGATCTCTTCTTCATCATCAAAATTTAGGGGTTCTTATTTTCAATCGTCGACCAAAACTATCATTTTTCGGCATTTTTTACGACCACCCTAGACATTGATAAACTCATCTCGCTATCCTCTATCAATCTATCGATTTAGTTATTCTCAAAAATTGAGATGAAACACTAAAAATCTATCAGTAGGGTTTGAGACTTTTTCAAATTTGAAGAGTTTGGGTGTTCGTTTGAAAATATGAATGGGGAAAAACATTTTTCCAAGAAGACGAACAATATATCTCGAAACTAGCTCATCGAACGATCATCAGAGGAGATTGAAATATTAAAAGAACGATTTTCGTCGATTTTGAGTGAGCTCATTGAAATCCAATCATAGGGGAAGAAAGATGAGGGAAATGCATTCATTTTGTTACTAATGTTCTTGCAAATGATAACAGATGACAATCAACCAAAAATGGTGGTAGTAAGAGTTTAGGCTTTTTGCATTGAAAATGGAAGATAACGAGCACACCATCACATTGTTAATGATTTAACTGTCCAGTGATAAAAAAAATCAATTTGAAATGTTTAGTGACTTAATTGAAAACTTTTATAGTTAAGGGACCAAAATGAGACAACACCTAAGGTCAAGTGATTAATGGTGTACTTTACCTTAATATTTTACATTTATTAATTTATAATATAATTACTAATATCTAAGTTTGACTATTTCATGTCTCTAAAAATTAGAATTATATTTTGTTTATTATTAATAAATAGATTTTTTTAATTTTCGGAGAATATGTTTAATTATATATTTTTTTAGCTTTTGCGAACATTTTAAATAAACATGTTCAAGAACACTAAATAAATAAGTTCGAGAATATTAAACGAACATGCGTAAATAATTTTTAAATAAAACAAACACAATTCTAAATTCTTTAGTAAACGTGAATCGAACTCGAACGAACTTAAAAAATAAATAAACATAAACAAAGATATATTTGATAAAGTACAGTTAATTTAGAACCATATATTCCATCTATAAATTTTTATAACGTAATTAGTAAGATGAAATAGCCATTTAGGGTTGAGCATTTCGAAAAAGTATTAGTGGGATTTTTTTTTTTAAAATCCTTCAACATAAAAAAATCTATGTCAATATGGTAAGTTAATTAAAATAAGAATTTTTAGGGAAAACTGAAAAGTGTTATTTGATTGAACTAATTAACGATATTACTATAGAAGTAAAGATCAAATTATATGGAATTAAGGCATAGGGACCGAATATTAATCTCAAATATTATAAGGGGACTAAAACCATAATTTGACCCCATGTCTTGTTGCCGTCCCGTGCCGTGAGTTTAGGCGAAAGGCCACTTGGTTGTTGTGTGGGGTCGTATCATGCTGACCTGGACGGCGTGGATGCGACTGGCGGCCCAATTATATCTGTTTTAGTTTTCTGTTTTTATTTACTTGTTATTTATATTAAAAAATCCCTAAAAAATAATGATTATTTTAATTAGCTGTAGTAATAGAGTTTAGAAAGGGATGCACCACTTGCAATTATAAAATTGATATTAACATTTTTATAAACTTTTGTTTTTTTGGCAAAATGATAAAAAATGACCTCAACGTTTGCATGTTTTGTCATTTGGCCCTTTATTCTTTTTTTAGAGCAGACAACCCATAACGTTTCAATTTGGTTTAAAATTGATATTAAAAAATGACGCGTTAAGATTTTTTTAAAAAATATTTTGTTATACCCTTCTTTATGGTAACACGTGACTGACTATCATGCTGACACGTGGTTGAACCGGATGGTGACACGTTGCAAATATGATGTTTGACACGTGGCGAATATGATGCTGATACGTCAGCAGATCTTAACATGTGACAAGTCTAGTCAACATCAGCCGTTGACCGTCAGTTGACTGACAATTTCTATCTAACAGAGGCATATTTGGACCAAATTAAAACGTTGGGTTATTTGCTCCAAAAAATAGGGGCCAAGTGATAAACATGCAAACGTTGGGGCATTTTTTTGTCAATTTGCCTTTATTTTTTTTTTTGCAAAGCATTGAATTTCAAGATTTAATAAAGACAGCTTCAGAGTAATTGAAATAGATTTGCTAATTAATTACTATAAAAGAAATGATAAATTCTAGGATAAAATACATCTAATCTCATTTAATTATAGATTTTAAGTTATTTTTATAAAAGTTACAAATAGATCACTTAAATTAAAATATTGTTACAAACAAGTCACTTTATCGTTAAAAAATAAAACGAACATCTAATATGACATATTTTAATAATATTCGTAGTCCCAAAACTTATAAATTTTATTATTTTTCTTAATTCAAAACAAATGATAAATTTAACCATTAGCATTTAAAAATCTCATCGATTTAGTCTTTTGTGATATTATCAAAGCAAGTGAGCCCATTGTATAATTTCATTCTTCCATAAAGAAGAAACATGTTGTTAAATTAATATTATATATAAAAAATAATATAATATTTCAGGAAGAAGGAACAATCAATTTAAGAGAATAAAATAGACTAAAATGATGAAATTTTTAAATATGAAGGGTTAAATTTATTGAATTATTTTAAATTGGTACCAATTTAATAGATTCATAAGTTTTGAAGATTAAATTTGTTATTATATCATGTGACATCACTATTCGCACCTAATATTTATCGGTCGATTATATATTTGTAACGATATTTTAATTGAGTGATATGTTTGTAACTTAAAAAATGTGAGATGTTTATTACCAAACTCATAATTAAGTGACATGTAGTGTGATTTTCCCTAAATTATAATATTAAAATTCTGATTGAATTTAGTGTCACATGTTAACCGGGAATCAACTCAGTTTAAAATTACTAAATTATCCCCACGTTGAACTATAATTAATGTTATTATAATAATATGTCTTTTTACGCATATATATAGTCTTAGATAAACACCTAAAATCATTGTTGAGCGAATTTTACAAAATATGTTTTATATTTTTTCCTTTGAGTGTGACAAAATATACTATATATATAATTCTTTTTCCCTAACCCTCTATTTAATATATTTTTGTCTAATTTTGTTATTAGTCCCTATAATATGCACAAATTAAAATGGAGGGAGCAAAACCTTTAAACGCAGTTGATTATAGTATACATCATACTTTGTGGACGTAATTATTATAATTAAGATGGTCATGTGGGAATAAAGTTGAGGAGTTGGTGGGTCAAAAAGGAAGGCTGTTCTTTGTCCTAAAAATAAAGTGCCCCCAAGATTCGCGACTTTGAATGTCAGCGCGTTAATCACGTGTTTTCACCATCTTCCTACTCGACACCCTGATCCATAATGGATAATACCATTCGTAATCCTAATATAACACCCCCAGATTTTCATTGCCTAAATTCGTTTTATTTTTGGAGAAAACAGATATTAATTAAATTTCAAAACAAAATCAGATATTAATTACATCAATCTGTCTTATTTTTATGGATAATACATTTTATTAGATATTTTAGTCCATTATCAGCTTTATTTTTTTTATTAAAAAAAGCTTACTAAACTTGATAAATGATTTAATTAATTAGAATTGGAATACAAGCCAGATTGCATTATATTGAGTGAAACTTATCAGTCTATGAATAGTCCAATCCTGAAACAGGACTGCTCATCTTCCTACAGTAATTAACAATATTAAAAACAGCATAAAGGCCAACAATCTCTAAAGCAAGTGATTAAAAAAGCCTTCGGTTGACATTTTTTCCTCACTCATTAAGAGCAAAAAAATTTTTCCCTCTCTTCTAGATAGAAATTGTTAAAAAAAAACCTGCATAAAACGAATGCAAATAATACTATTGGGAGACCACTATTGAAGCAAAAGCCCCCCTATTTCACGTGCATCTGATGCCCCACATGCAACGTAACCCCAATGATAGTATGATACTGTCCTAGAAACGTGAAGTATGGTTGTTGTTGTTTTTTTTTTTTTTGTATAACCACCGATATTTGATGTGTTAATCTAATTCGAATCGGATTTCGCACATCATAATTTGAACTTCTGGCCTTACTTAAGAGAGCCTCATCCATCTGGTTGTTGGTCGTAATAATGAATATCAAAACCCAATAAATATGTCTTTTTTAACAATCATCGATAGTATCTGCAACTGCAAAATAGGGGAGAAAATGACACCACCTTGAATCACTGATATTCATCTTATGACTAGTCTAAGCAAATAATAGACAGCCATAGGCATTACCAACATATACATTGCAAGAAAAAAAGAGGCAATTTTCACCTTTCATTGGGAAAAAAAATACAGCAGAGTTGATGTGTTGCGAGGGTAAAGAATGAATAGAATAGTCAATGGGAAGCTAAAAGAAGTTTCTAAGTCGAAAGCAAAATAAGCACTCTATAGCCAAAATACCAACAGGGTGGCTTCGTGTGTTCCCCCCTGTTGACTCCTGTCATTTGGAGATTGAAACAGAAAAGAAAAGAAAATGGTCGATAATAGAATGTACATGTCAACACTTTACCTCCTGTAATCTCCATATAGGTAACTTTCATACTGCGTCCCGTTGAGTGCTTTTTCTACATCGTTCCAATTCTGAATGTGATTCGATAATGATCCCTTGTGTATCTTTACCTGACGACTCCTTAACTCCCTCTTTGGAACCTTTAGGAATTCTTGAACCTCATCTAACTTCTGAAAAACAGCACAACAGCAAATCACTCTTAAGAACCCACGATTAGATAAAAGATTCAGCAAGACAAAATCAACTTCTTCTAGCATTTATTTTCTTACAGTGCGATTCTTTACTACATCCTCGTAGTAAAGTATGATATGTCGAGTGCTTTTGAAGTACTCCAAAACCTTTGTAGTTGTCTCTTCAACCTGCCTTATATTTGGAATGAGCAATGTTGCATTGATTACAGGCTTGTAGCTAGCAAGTATCTCAGCCTGAAATCATTAATGTAAGAGTTGAAAATTTAAACTTTTAGATATGAGAGAGACAGAGAGAGAGGAGAGAGATGAAAACCTCATGAGGCGAATGAACATGAGACTTGTGGGTTCCATTCAGTAGCTTAGCATCCCGATCATAAGAATTTGCTAGTATCGAAATCATCCTCCGCAAAAGATTCCTTCGAAAGAGAAAAATAGCTGAAACACCACGAGTATTAAAGTATTCCACTATTTGCTTATGATGCTGCATCAGTCCCTGCAGTAAAGGATTATGATCATGAACACATCAGAGACAAGTTAAATTACAAATTTATATTATGAATTCAACACTAACAGCAATGTCTGTTCACCAAATACTACCTTTATATTGTTTTGAACATAAAGAAAGCTGTTTTCGTTAGCAAATATTTTCATCAGAGCCATTGTTCTCAAATCATGAAGAAGATGCTATCTCAAAGGCTCAAAAAAAGAAATATGACTTCACTAAGAACATTGAATACATTTCTCTCGAGTCCCCAGAAAATCGAATAAGGGGTAATCTCCTACGTTTATTTGTTACAGGACTTTTCTCCTGCTTTCCTTTCATGATTTTACTGAAGCCTCCACTGCATTCATTCAAGGTCACAAGAATGTATAGCTGTTCTCCACCACTGTAATGGTAAATATTTACCAATAATAGTGCTCCTCATTAGAAAATGAATAAAACCAAAAAAAATACAAATAACTTATGCAACAGCTCTTCTCTCTTTAGTGGGGCACTTAAGAATTATTCCCTAAAATATTCTCAAATGTGAAACACTATATGGTATCTGATAATCATACCCAATTTCGTGCGTTAAAGAACTGGAACATGCTGTCCGAGTAAAAAGAGTGTCTAGATGCAAATCAGGCTCCAGTTAGTGGCAGATACAGAAAGCCATTGACTGAGTTAAGAACACATGGTTGGTGGTATTTGGGAATAATAACAAAATGAATAGGATGAACAGTTTTTTTTTGTAAAACAAGCTAGGATGTCATACTTCCGGGAGCTACAGGGACTGTGTTTCTAATTGCAGGGTAAATATATCTGAATGGTAAGAGAATTACAAAAAACTAGAGCTAGAAACAAAGATTGTGGATAAATTTGAATAAGAAAAAAAGAATATGAAACACGGAAAGAGATGTTCAATTCAAGACAATGCTCTAGAAACCAATGAATTCAAAAATTGCAGTCACCAAAGGACTATAATACTATAAACACAAGTGTAAGTAACCATAATTATAAAGGATGTTCCGGGCGTCTTCTGCTTCATGCTAAATAAACTGATAGTAGAGTTTGCTTCAACCCACTATATCTGCCATTTCTAATACGGATCTAACTGGTATAAACACGGCTTTGTATAGCCGATACAGTGAACCATTTTTAGTTCAAAAGGCTACTCAATTCCTGTTCACAGACTCATGAGGTGAAGAATGGAAAGGCATTTCAAATTTCAATAAGGCCACGGATATCTGCTATAACAATGTTAGCAAATTGCGACTAAACTTTAGAAGCTATATTTCAGCTATGAGCAGCTCACCTGATTAAGCATCCATTTCAAGCCAACTGCAGCTGTGCACTCATTTTTCGAGGCACTGCTCAACCAGTCCAAGTTATAAACTTTGTCCAAAGTCTCAAAAATTGTCGACACGTTACTTCTCCTAACTTTGACAGAGAATATCTCCCCATTTGAGCTTATGTTAGTATGATTGTTCAATAACGTTTCAAACCATCCACTCCCAGATCTCTGCATCGATATAATGGCAAAATACCGAACAGGACTGCATGCACAGTCGGCCCTAATCACACACAAGAAAGCCCATAATTAAGTCATAAGACTAAAAACCGAACTCAGGAGCAATAAACTCATTTCCATACCTGCTGAAAGTTTCGGGGTTCGGATAATGCACATAAGGAATTTCCCATGGCTCGATATTTGGTTCCGGACACGGCTTTTGGATCACTCCGATGTTCAAAAACTCATGTGTGCTTCCGGTGCTTATTTGCTTCAAACAAATCGAGCAAATATACACACCGCAAACCATTACAAACAACAATACAACCATCCTCAACACCAGTGGAGACTTCTTGGGCAACTTTAGGATGAAACAATCCTGAAATTTAATGAATTACCCAGATTTTTTTTATTAATAATGAATTACCCAGATATTAAAAACAAAGAAATCAGACCATTTCCTCACTGATATGGTATGGGTATTTCTGTAGCACTAAACCCTGATCGAATCTAGCTAGAAAAACTCAGCTACGTGCTGAATAAGACATTACATTTATTAGTTTAATCTACAATTTAACATTAAATAATAGATTAATCACATTTAACATATAAAAAAACACATCCACATCGAAACTACAATGACAGAACACATATTTCATGAAAATGAAATCTGGGTGTTGCTTCCATCTTAATTAAGTGATAAATTAAAAAGGAAAGAAACCCCCTTGAAACCATGCGTGTTGTAATACAGAAAACCAAATGAAGCAAATTTCACATGACACTCTAAAATACATAGAAAATAAATAAAATAATAAAAGAACCTTCAATCTCACTCCATATGAAGAGGAGAATGGAACCAGCTAAACATACCCAAAGGGGGAATAAAAGATACAGACCTTGCTGAAGAAATCCAGATCGTCGGCCATGGTTCTAAAGCTCAAAAAGTAAAGCAATCAAGAGGCATTGGCAATGGGTTTTTCTCCTTTTTCTTTTGGTTTTCAACTCGAATAGAGCTCTTTCTCTTTTATTGTTAATGAAATCCCAATGAATGGAGAGAGAGGAGGAGGTTAATTCTCGTGAAGAACAAAATGATTAGGCTATCTTTTCTTCCTAGAGACCGTTGCCGTTGATGGAGCACACGTCCGTTCCTCTGTTTTGTTCGTTTTTTCTTCACTACTTTCCTTTTTTTATAATTATTATTTGGATTGAAATGTATTATATCGTAAAAATATTATCTTCGTGCTTGCCTGCATTTGCGTCGGATAATTGGGAATTTGGGATGTTTTGCCTTATTCTTATTAGGAAAATTTTATAACGTTGGACGAGCATCGATAAGCACTATTAATGATGAATATCGATGAATACTATTAATTTAATTTATAAAAATTAAAAATTTAAAAAAATCATTGTATAATTATAAATTATTTATAAATTAAAAGGTAAATTAAATAAATTCATTAGTTTATTTTTAATTTTATTTTAGACATAATTAAATTAAAATACCTACCTCTAAATTACAAAATTCTAATTTTAGTTCATTTGAAATTGCCGCCGTTGTCGCCGCTATCCTGCCGCCACCACCGCCGCTACTCTGCCGCCTCCGCTGCCCTGCGGCCACTGCTGTCCACATATGGTTATGACCCAAATAAAAATCTCAGAAAAAAATCAAGTTGATGATTTTTCATATCAATAAGAATTTAACAGTTTTCATCCGATGATTTGAAGATCTCATTAACGAACTTCAGTTAACAATATGATTTTGGGTCATAACCAACGGTGGGCAGCGGCGGCAATTTCAAATAAACAAAAATTAGAGTTTTGTAATTTGTAGGTATTTTGATTTAATTATGTTTAAAATAAAATTAAAAATAAAAATAGTGTATTTTAATTAATTATCTTTTAATTTTTAAATAATTTATAATTATACGGTGAATTCTATAAATTTTTAATCTTTATAAATTAAATTAATGGTATTCATCAATAATTATCGTTAGTGGTGCTCATCGAGCTTGATTCCTTTTTGTTATTATTGAAAATTGTTTTAAAGTAATGCTTTTGATTATGAAAAGCCTTCACACCGTTTTCGCTTTCCTTTTACTTTACGTTTTTAATTGCTTTTTCTTTATATTATTTTATTTTTTTAAAGGAACTTTATGTAAATATATATATATGATAAATTTTTAGTTTTTATAAGTGTCTTAATTTTAGGGTTTAAAGATTCAGTTTAGGGTGTAGGGTTTAGGGATTTAGATTTAGTAGTTTAGAATTTAGTAATTGTGAATAGAATTCTGGTTTTAGGATTCAAATTTAGAGTTTATAAATTAAAACAAAATCATTAATATATTACATTAAAACCTAAATTATAACCTTTAAACCCTAAATTATAACCTTAACCCCTAAATTCTAAACTACTACGCCTAAACCCCTACACCCTACGCCCTAAACTAAGTTTCTAAACTTTAAAACTCAGGCGCTTGTGAAAACTAAAAATTTTTATCGCCGGTTAATTAAATATATATATTATATATAATGTTTTGAAGAAGATGAGTTGGGCTGGGAGATTTAAGGTTCTTCTAAGATGAAAAATAAGGTAGAGAATGCTGAATTTGTGTGGCAAAATGTCTTCGATGTTTAAGGTCGTAAATTATGTTTTTTTCGAACAATTCTTACCTAGCGGAAAGAAATGAGATATTTGCATATAAAGTAAAACATAGTTGCATTGAGTACCAGTGTTCATCAGTAACATCGGGCCGGATTCGATTGATTGAGCAAGTTTTAAACCTTAAATGATAAGTCTGAACCTAAATTATTTCTTAAACATGGCCTTAATTTTTTGTCTAAGTTCCAAGCTTATATTCTTGTCAAAACTCTCAAAAAATTTTGGACAAACCATCGATTTTAAACAAATAGTCCTGAGTATTTTATGTTCAGGCCTTCGGGTTGCCCGCATGACTCCCAACAGCATGTCTATTAATCGACCGACTGACCATACTGGCCTAACCACTGGTTAATTTGTTACACTTAAACCTGGGTCTCTGATAAGATTGTTGGTTCTATATAACTATTAGTAGTGTTGTTAACAATTTTTTGTACAGGTGATTAAAAGTTCTCAATTGACACATTCTTTTTTTCTTAAGGTGTAAGTTCAATACTCATTATGAACAAATTTTCTTTTTTCTCTCTTCTAAATAAGAATTGTTCAAAAAAAAATAATCCTGAATGACCGGTTCTTTAGTTAACAATATATGGTAATATTATTATTTTCAAAAAGATTAAGCATTTTAAAAAGTAATGTATCGTATTTAAGAAAATCGACTTTGTTTTATATTTTCTTTAATATGAGTAGATTAGTTTTGTTAAAAGATGAAAAAACTAAAATACAATGAGAGTATAACTCATGTAAACGAACCTGATCAGGATATATTCCTAAAAACATGAAATTTAACGTCTCTAGATCGTAAATAGTAACATACAAAGAAAAGGTAAAAACGCTAACTCAAAGGCTCGAAATAAAATATATACAAACATTACCAAAGCTCGACGATGAAAGGTAAAAACCAACAACCAACAACATTAAAAAATGCATATTACAATAATAAGGCACGTTGACAACACAGTCACTACCACAACTCAAATCGCGAAAGAGAGCAATGGTTGTGAACTCGTATCCAAATTCAATTCGAGGATCCAAAATAAGGAGATCAACATGATAACAAAAGATCGCCATCTTATCAGTCGTGCTGACGTCAAATCTAATCCTGATAAAAAAACAAATGAAAAAAGAAATGGCTAAGTGACTGATTAAGGGGGAAAATGTCAAAAGACAAGGGATACAGACCAAAAGGTAGAGAAAAGCGTGTCACAATAACAAAATTATTAAATTTAAAAACTAAAAATAAAAAATATAACAAAAAAATAAAATATTACCTATAGTTAACAACCAACACTAAATTTAATATCATCGCGGGCCACGTAAAAATAAAAAAGTCAAGAGAGAAAAAGGGGACTAGGGCTAGGGCAAAAAACTTGATTTTGTTTTACATTTAACTAAATATTTTTTTAATCAGTTAAATAAACAATTATAATTTTATTCTATTTTTCTAAAGATTCAAGTGAATAAATTCATAAAAGATAGATTTAGGTCCCCTCTAGCACCTTGGCAGGATTTTCAAATGTTATTATTTTTATTTAATCATCATTAACTGATTCATTGGTCGACTAATCTAGATCGATTTTATCTTTACACATTGTTTTAAAATATTTAACTAAATAGTTATTATTATTATTTTGACAAATATTAATTTTACCTAGAGGGAAGGAGAATAAGGGATGAGAAAGGACTCTAGGGAAAGGAAGTAGTGCTCTTAGTGGGTCTATAACTCATAACCTAAGGGAATATGAGAGAACAAATATAAACAGCTTGACCAACGGGCCAAATATACTTGTTCAAATAGTTACTACTATTATTATACCGTATCTATTTAATGAAAATGATACACACAAGTTTGTAACTAGCCTAGCATGTATTATCTAAACTATGTTTAAAAAAAACATGCATTATCTGAAAAATAAAGGCTTAAAGTACAAAATGACTTATGAATTTGGTATGTTTAGTTAAACTGACCTCTAAACTTTTTTTGGAACAAATTAATCCAAGATCTTGACAATTTTAGTCAAATTACCTCCTAAAATTTTGTTAGCACCTTTTAAGTTCATAAGCTAATTATTCCCCAAAAAATACAAAAATCAATTTGACCAAACGTATCAAATTAAAGGGTCAATTTGACTTAAAATAAAGTTTAAGGGCCAATTTAACCAAACTTGCAATGTTTAGGGTCCATTTGAGTTATAAGTCAAAAATAAAACATGAATTTAAAGCCTGGTGACATTTTGGCACTCAAATTTAGCCGTTAAACTTTTTATTCACCCTCCTAGCCCTCAAACTTTTATTTATCCGTTAAATTGAACCAACTAACAAAAATGTTAAACTAAAATCATCTATTTTGTTGCTTCGTTAATATAAAATTCATTTTAAAAGGTGGAAAATGACAAAAAGACAAAAACTAATGTCAACTTAACAAATCTGTTAATTTTTCACCAGTTAGTTCAATTTGAAAAACAATTAAAAAATTTTGAGGAATAAAATTGACCAAAAAATTAAAAGGATAAAATGTTTTTTTTTTTAAGTTTGAAGACAAAAAATGTCATTAGACCTGAAATTAATGGGCTAGAAAAAGAGAAGCAATAACCTGCTCCGTAATTGAGATCATAAATTATGAATATATGAAATGTCTATATAAATAGTTGTGATAATTTAATTATTTAGTGTCGGACACAATTAATATGTCATAATAACGTTAGCGATTATGCTATGAGATATCGATATTGATTCTATTTCGTTATGAAACAGTGCCGTAGATTGTGTGTCGCTATTGGTTATCAAACCGTATATATGTCTTGCCCCCTTATTAATGGGATATTATATGTTTAAGCCACTTTCTAATATTGAAATTTATTATGGGATAATTATATGCTTAGCCCCTGTCTAATATTGAAAATTTAATTTAAACCCTTTTCTTAAATGAAAAAGACACTTTTAATCACTTTAAAAAATTAATTACTTAACTTATTATTTTAATTTTTGAAGGCATACTGCTAAAAAATGTCCATAACGTTTGACTAAATAATCATTTTGGCCCATATTCTTTTTTGAACCAATTTAGCCCTCAATGTTTTATTTTGGGTTAAAATAGCCCCTCTGTGAATGAAAAATGTTAGTCAACTGACGATAAACAACTTGAAATGACTTGACAGAATGACATGTCAGATGAAAAAAATTATATTTTATACAAATATTTAAATATTTTATTAATGTGTCATTCTGCAAAGTCAGTATATTTGCCTATATAGAACTGCTATCGCAGCGTGCACTATTATGTGGGTTTATCACGTCATTTCAAGCCATTTACTGTTGGTTGACTAACAGTTTCCATCTGCAGAGTGATCATTTTGACCAAAAATAAAACGTTGAAGGTTAAATTGCTTCAAAAAATAATAGATGCCAAAATGATAGTTTAATTAAACGTTAAGAGATTTTTTGGCATTGTGCTATTTTTGAATCGATAAGTGAGAAATACTCGTAATTTATATATATAAGCCAAAAATTAGTTTTATTTCAGTCATTTACACTAAATCCCTAAGTTTTGTCTCTGCAAATGGCAAAAAACTTTCAGTTCTAATAAAGTAAATTCCATGAGGGAGGAAGAATTTGCAATGGAAACTGTGTGAGTGTATGTTTTTTTTAATAGCCTAAAAGTGATTACAATGTAGTATTTATTTATAGATAATTCTTAACTCTTTAATATTGTACTTGTAAATAAAGTAATTTGAACATGTATATTATATAATTAAAATTATCTATTTTTTTACTAGAACACTTACTTTTTATTTTTATTGTTTAACTTACAAACATAATGGCTTATAAGTGCAGTGTCAGTGGGGCAGCCATGAAGAGTCTGTAACGTCCCATTTCGAAGTGGGGCAAAGCATCTCACTCTGCTGCCCAATAGAATTGTTTTGTGCATATTAAATTCTTCAATGACGGCAGCTGGACGGTTACATTATCGTTGAAACTTCAATTTTGGTACCCACTTTCAGCATCATCTATTCGGGATTTTAACTCGCTCTTAACATGGTCTTGTTTTCATTTTAAAATATTAGGTTTATGTTTTAGGATTTATTGTTTAAAGTTAGGATTTTAAACAAATATGGACCGAATGTGTAACTAATATGGACCAAATGTGTAATTATATAAATTTTCTTTTAACAGCCACGTCACCCATTTAACGACACTTAATTTCGAGTGACCAAAAGTTTACAGATAAAAAACGTAAATGATTTTATCGGTAGAATTTAAAAATAGAAGATCAAAACTGTACTGAACGAAAATATAAGTGACCATTGCAGTAGTTTACCCTATAATTAATAATATATTAGTTTTGCTACCCCTAAAATTTGGTATTTGGTAATAATAAAATTGGTAATTTTTTTTCGAAAAAAAACAATAATTGGTAATTTGAAAATTTGAATTTCGAAATTCTGACCACTAACCAGCCTATAATATTAATAGTGAGTGTGCTCACGATTCATCTTCTCTTTGCCGCAGTGCTCTCACTCATCTTCCTCTGTTTCGTTTACTGGTTTAAAACCCTAAACCCCAAAATCGCCTCCCTCTTCCCCCCAGTTTTTCTTTCGTGAAAACAAAACAGTAAAAGGAGCCTTAAGCTGCCATTCCCCGTTGGGTTTGGTAGAAAATGGCGGAAGCGGAGTTAAGCTATGAAGAAATGCGTAGAAAGAGGTTAGAAGAGAACAAGAAGAGGATGGAAGAACTGAATCTCAAGAACCTCTCTCAGGCTTTGAAGAGCAAGACCCCCAAGTCATCTCCGGTGGGTATACGGCTATTCAGTATTATTTTATCCGTCTATTCTCTAAATCTCTTTGAGCTTAACACAATCTGTGAATGATGCAGGGGAAGCCCCGGACGCCTCGGAAACCGGTGGAGCTATCAGCGGTGAGAAGGTCTAGTCGCGTTGCAGACATGCCCAAACCCAACTACAAAGACGTAAGCTCTCTCTCTGATATGTGATTTACAAAATTACTTCTAATGTTTTTGTCAAAGTGCTGATTGATATTTTTATGCCTTTCCAAACTGCTTTCATCACTGGAAACTGGAAGGATTACTATAACGATAACATTATGATAGAAAGTAGAAATTGAGATTATTCATAAAAAACAAAAGGGGAGGATATTGTAGGCAGGGACGACTAAGGATTTTATATTATTAGTGCAAAGTCTTTTACTTAATAAATCTATAGGGTGTGAGATTAGATCATCCGTATGAAATAGAAAGAAAATATCTAAAATATATGAGAATTTCAAATGTTCAGTTCTGCGTATATAACTCTGTTTTAGAGGGATTTGACAATTTGATCTTTTATCACCATACTTGTTCATCATCTGTTTGAATATTTATTCTTTGTTGCTACTTGAATTCAATATGATTCCAACCTTAACTAATCAGAATTTGAGACACTCTGAATATGCAATGAACTGAATTGAAGAATCAAACCATAACCCAAATCCAAAACGAATCCAAGTTTTAGAATGACCAAATAAATTTAAAACTTGAGTTGACCCGTTTAAATTGGCATGACTCAAAACTAATCCAACATATGCAATTTACCCGTCGATGTGATATGCTAATTTGTTAATGTTTCATCGACTAAGTAGCATAAGATGACACAAGTTCTTGATGGTTGGCATGGCAGGTCCCTATGGAACCTTTGGAAAGACTCGGAAGGTCAAAGCTCTAATTGGATATTCATATATTGTGTGTGAAGATTCTTACTTTGTCAGATTGTTTCAGTCTTTACAAAATTTACTGTTGCAGGAGCCACAGCAGAGGCCACAGTCGGAGAGATTTGTTTAATCGAGTTTATGCTTCGAATGAAGAAAGAGCTTATGCTACTGAAAGAGCAGAACATCTTGAATCTACTTTAGGATCCGAGTATCCGAGTTTTGTGAAACCCATGCTCCAATCACATGTAACTGGAGGATTTTGGCTAGTAAGATTGATGTTTGCATTGCAACTCTGTCATTTTTCTTAATCTTCTGATTTTTGTTCTCGTTCTGCTAAAAACAAGACAATGAATGATGTTTTGGAATGGATTAGGGTTTACCAAACCGGTTTTGCAAGAGAAACCTGCCTCATCGTGACGTGATGATGACTTTGGTGGATGAGGAAGGAGAGGAGTTTGAAACCAAATACCTTGCAGAAAAACAGGTCTTAGCGGTGGTTGGAGAGGGTTTTCAATTGACCATAATTTAGTTGATGGGGATGCTTTAGTATTCCAGCTTGTAGCTCCCACAGAATTCAAGGTGACCAAACTTCAGTTTCATGCTTCAACATTGATCAGCTCCTTTAAGACTAAATCAATTCCTGCCATGTTCTTAATATACGTCACTCTCAGCTCAAGATTGTATGGCGAAAGTTGTTAGTAGTGCCAATCGCTGTTTCTACTTTTGTTCCATAGGTGTATATTATCAGGGTGTACAATTCGGAAGACAGAGAAGGTGGTGGAGAAGATGAAGGAAAGGAAGACAAAGAAGGTGGTGGAGAAGATGAAGAAAATGAAGACAAGGAAGGTGGTGGAGAAGATGACAAGGAGCCAGATGTCCAAAACAGAAGATCTAAGCGAATTCGTGCAAGTAACTACATTCCACTCTCAAACTTCCAATTTACATAGCAGCTTTAAATATCCAAAGATTACCAGAATTGTTTTTGTTGCAGTGTCAATGGACCTTCTAAGTTCAAACTATCACTTGTTAACTGGCTTGTTGCAGGAAAGTAATAGATCTTCTCCAGACAAGCCAGGCCATGAAACAGAACGGATGTCTTTTGTTTTTATTTGATGGGGGCGGAAATGCAGACATTTAGCTGATGATTATCTGTATGGTTAAGGCTAGCAAATGTAAGGTTGTCATCTTCATCTTAGGTTTAGCACTTTAATTATTAACAGAATTAGTCTGATGACAAAACATGGTGTGAATGTGTATTTGTCCCTACATGTGCTAAACCTTTATTTAAACCAAGTAACCATCTTCATATAACTTGGATGTTTGAGGTTGGAACTCCCATCTTCACATCATAACTTAGCCGTCTGTTGTTCAAAGGTTGGATCGATGCAAACCACCACCTTGCCGCTACTTTTACCCGAATGGAGATGCTCAACAGCATCTGCAACCGAAGGCAAGCCTAAAAATCTTTTTGGATCTATTGCAACCTATTACAATTGAACTTTAGCATATTAGGACGCCAATATTCAAATCAAATGTTATCATTAGAAAAAAATATTAGCAGCATAAACTAAAAGTTAATATCTAATTTTATTCTAAATTTATAATAATAAATAAATTAATAAAAATTGACCGCATTATATGATATAAGGATATACGTAGTACCTTAAGCTTTCCTGAAGTGTAGAGATTAAATAGTTTATCCAGGTGTTCTTTCCACAAATAGCTATACTGTGGCAGGAAAAAGCCGGCCTGAAATGAAACCACAAGAATTCCTCAGCTGAGAATACAAGATGACCCAGTACATAAGTATATTCATTTTTTTTTGAAGTTTTTCCTTGTATTGGGATGGTCTTAGAAGGTCGTATCCTCGTACCGAGGTCGAAAAATGTGTCCAAAATAGACACTTTAAAGAAAAATGACGAGTGAGAGCAACATAAAATTAAAGGACTGCTTCTAAAAAGCTTAAAGTTCATACTTAACAACATACCACAATTTGACTTTTGGTTAAAAGCTTCTCGACAAGGCCGGGATAATTTTTCGGCATCCACCCATGCTCCCCTTGATACTGTATATAAAACAAATAGTTTAATCAAATAAGAAACACGACGTCAATGAATTCACCAGCAGCAAATACGAAAATGGACTATATGTGATTGAGGTAAATTACTATTTCACCAGCAGCAAGAGTATGATTGGGAACATTTGTTTGATCAATTCTCTGACAATCAACCATTACTATATCCATAACATGGAGAAAGCATAGCAAATAATCATAATGAAGCCAAAAAAATGATGTACAAACTCAAGTTACTAAACATTGAAGATGTAGAAAACTGAAAGCTATGCATTAGAGTTGATTTTAAAAAACTGTAAGCTCATTCCGAAAGAAACAACCTGAGAGATCATTCCGATAACAACGAGTCGTCCACGGATAGCCAAAGCATTCAAGCACAAATCAAACATGTCGCCACCAACAGATTCGTAGACAATGTCAACTCCTTTAGGAAACTCCTCTTTCAGAACCTGGAAAACCACAGTGTGAGATTCCATACATAAAACCAATCCCCACCCCCTCCCCCCCCCCCCAAAAAAAAAAAAAAAAGAGGAAATGGAAAAAGTTAGCAAGAATTTCAGGCATACAGTTTTGATATCTTCAGTTTTATAGTCTATGACTCGATCAACCCCCAAATCTTTCAAAAGCTTCGCCTTATCTTTTCCTCCACAAGTGGCAACGACTTTATTTCCTGCCAGTTTTGCAAGCTGCACAATATCATTCTGATTAATATTTTTGTTTACTTCCCCGAAAAGGTAGAGTAGGAGTATATAAAAACGACATCTATAACGCTGAAGCCATAAAACAAATGCAACCATAATAGAACTGCTTGCAGAAGAGGAAGAAATTACGATGGATATATGAATATAAAGTATATCTTTGAAGCTATGTGAGTAAATACATAAATATCAAAAGTCATTATGTATGAAACTAAGATAAGAATGAAACAAAAGACAATAACGTAATGATAGAACTAACCAAGCTTGACCTTGTTCAACAAACAATGGATAAAAAATGTATCGGCAATGATTACTCCAGTTTAACGTCGGCCACAATCACATAGAGTTTGTACAAGTTCACCTAAAAAATAATTGTCATCTAATTTTAGGACAAACCTGAACAGCAAATTGTCCGGTCCCTCCAGCAGCCGCAGTTACAAGGACAACTTTCCCAGATTCCATCAGACCAACCTATAGTGTAAGGTCAAAAAAAGGGGGAGATAGATTTTCAGAGAAAATAAAAAACAGTCTGAATGGGGATAATGTACACCGAAAAAATAGAGAAAGATGAGATATGGCCAAGGTCGCAGGAAGAATTCAGACAAATACGACATAGGATGATGGGTGAAAAGTTCACTTCTAAATAATAAAAAAATGGAATAAAGAACCTTTTCCAAAGCAATCGATGCTGTTAATCCTGAAGTAAGCATAGCAACAACTTCTGGATCAGGTCTTCCAATGGGAAGTATGTGCTTTGAAGGGACCTAATTTGGTTCAACATTTAATATTTATTCACTTATCTATATAAATATAATTTAAAACTGAAATAGAAGATGAAACAAGATGTTTATAAACCCAAAAAATAAAATAGTTCAAAGGGATAGCATACCGCCATGAATTCTGCGTAACCTCCATAAACCATGATTGCAGCAGGAGTTCCAACTTCCAAATTATTTACGGAATCACCAACCGCGGCAATTATTCCCACGGCCTGTAACAGCAAAAATAAATGAAGTTAGCTACGTAACACATGTTTGACCGCCAAAAGGACTAATATCAGATGCAGTGATAATTTTACAACTAAAACCATAAGATATCGGCATAATTGAACTATATTACCACATGTTGGCATTTAGTTAATATTTTTCCCGCACCTCAAATCCAGCATCAAATGGAAGAAGGGAACTGGTGTCTTTCTTGTTTCCTAGGAAATAACGACCTGAGCTAAAGTTCACCTGTGTGTACCATGTTATTCAATAACATAGAGCATAAGTTTATAATTACAAACAGAAAGTATTTATGGAAATGTAAACTTATTGAGAAAAGGCCGAAAACGGCATAACAAAACAAGAAAGATAAACCCAATTGCTTTTTCTTAGTAGTAAAATGATGATAAATAGGCATTTCCCAACCAGTTCAGTTCCCCTCTTACTTTCCCAAGCTTTTCATCCTACAAATGCAAATAACCTACACCCAGTAGTTGCAAGTGATCACCTTTTCTCCCCTTGGCTTGATGGTGTCCTGAAATTAAAGCTTGAAGAAATTCCTTTCAAATATCTACAACTGCTCTTTCTCTCTGTCAATACATATCCTATATTCTTAAGCTCAATTAACCCTTTTCTTTGTTCCACACAACCCTACTCTCAATAACATGTTAAGATGCCAAAATTTCTCCTTATAAATGGTAACTGCAGTCTATGTTTTTGGTTATCATCCAAGGCTCTGCAATCATTTGCACCTCTCTTAAGTAACTTACTTAACAATTCCCCATCCTTTCTTGTGGATGTCCTAGCCATCTAAGCAAATCTTAAACATCCTCATATGAAACGGAAAAGGTTGAATGCACAAAATAATTAATTAAAAATACTCAAAGTAAATTAATCATTAAAGGATGCTAGAAAACTTACATCACTTGCGTTTACACCAGCATAAATGATTTTCAGAAGAACGTGGCCCGATTCAATTGGTAGTTTCAATTGTGTACGTACTATGCGAGTGGCATCACGAAAATTGTGACTCAATTTATGCACAACTCTGAAGAGGAACAGAAAAAGGCAGTAGTCAGCAGTTATAAGAAACCGACAAACATCCTACCTTCTATGGCGGTTATTAACAGCAACTAATTCAAAAAGAAAGTTGACTGGAAAAAAAATGTGTGCTTGCTTCTATGAGTTAAGAGTTTGAGATTAATCAGCAGATATGGAACTAGAAAGTAGAAACAAATAAGAAAATTGATATTAAAAAAAGTATTATCAGTTAATTGACCAATGCCAAGGCCACAAATACTTTAAAAGCAGTTGACGGTACATAGCATAAGAGCCCCTCAGCCTGCAAAGGCCAATTTAACAGTTCCTGTCTACATTTTCTGAAGAATGCAGCCCATTGTACTGTTTCTACCCCACCAATATTTATTTCACTTCACCCATCCAACTACCAATTTCTTTCTTATCTATTTTCCACCAATATTTATTTCACAACCCATCGAATTCACAAGTTAAAAAAAAAAAGAACAGGATTACTTTTTTTTGAACAAAAAAAATGGATTACTTAAAAGTGGAAGGTTTTTTCGATAGCTATCTCTATTGAAGCAGGATCTTGACACCAATAAAAGTCATCAAGTTCAAAAAATTCTGCAGAATAAAAACTTTTAGAATCATACATGTCCCAAAATTGTAGTTTTATGAAAATATGCAAGAACTCAATCTAGAGTTTATGCTGGCCAACCCAGGAATTGTACCCATTCCTCCCGTCATATAATATACTTAAATCTCTCAAAATTGAAGCAGTGTTTTGAAATTTTACTTACACTTTCTCAAAACTTTGAGGAAGTTGGGCGCTTAAAGGAGCACGGAATGAAATTTTCTTCCCGGAACTTGAAGAAGAACGAACCGAGTATTTTGCTTCTTCCGTTGGACTGGGCCAATACTCCTTACCTCTACGGTTTGTAACCCATAGGCAAGAACCAGCTCTGCTGTCATCCATGATAAGCTCCAAAGCAGCTAGAAATGTGAAAGTGCATAGAAAGTAAAAGATTAAATATTTTTAAAAGCAGCAGAAAAAGAGGACCTTTGAAGCTGAACAAGAAGTTGTCTGAGAAGCAAAACTAATTTTTAATTTCAGTGTTCATCTAACAGAAAGTTTGTCAATGGCATACCTCTGAAAAGAAAATGATAAGCAAACAAGTGAGAAAACAATTGTCTTTCTTTCTATCTATAGAGCTCATCTTTTATTGGGTCTCAAATAAATGTATTTAAATCCAGTGGGGAACGCAGTACTACTGTTTACTCTCTTGTTCAATTAATTAAAGCTCCTTTTTTTTAATCAAATCCTCCCTTAATCATTGTGTTCAAATACTTGTATCCAACAGGTATTCAGATATAAGTATGAAGCATGATCCTTTATATGTGAAGAAAACTTTCAAAAGTATATCAGACAAGTCCAAATTCAGGAAATGTTAAGCACAACGATAAAAAGTACACATGAATTGGGGAAAATATTGCCGTAAATGAACCAGGACTAATTTATAAAAGATAATATACCTTCCACCACTTTTTCCATCTGCACATAGCCACCAACTATATTAACATACTTGTGGCCTGCTTTTTCTCCCAATTCTGTTTTAACAAACTACATCCAAGTCCAAAGGCAAGTTATACAGATAAATAGTTTGAAGACAAAATATCAGCCCCCAACCAAAAAGACAGTGAATTTTTCGAGCTAGAGATTTACCTCAGGGCAAAGGACGTTCACACGAATTCCTTGACGTTTGTAGGGAGCTAATGATCTAGTAAACATGACAACACCGCCTGGTGAACAAATATTTAAAGCAAATGATCATTTACATAAATGTCTTATACGCAAGAAATAAATATATAGATAACTTTTTCTCATTTCTTTATTCAGTCAAACCCATTCATAATTTATCCATTTTCCCTCTTCTTACACTAATCACTAATTAAATTCCAGGTAATACATAACCAATCCATTCTGTAAAAGCCAACTTAAAACATCAACGACAACAGTCACATCAATGAAGCAAACCTTTTGAGGCAGAGTAAATGGGGTCTTTATTCATGGGGTAAAGGCCTGCAGAGGAACCCATATTAACTATCACCCCTGGCTTTTGCAGAGCTTGCAGATGTTTAATCTGTTCAAAGAATCTACAAATAATTCATTGCTGTACCTAGGGACTCTTATAAACCAAAACTGCATCAAGTACTAAAAGTCGAAGCATTACCGCAAGGCGAGTACAATCAATAACTGCAACGAGGTTGACATTAACGGCATGTCTCCAAGTCTTGGAGCCATCAGTTTGATCCTTCCAGAAGGACGCAGGAGTGCCGATACCAGCACTGTTTATACATATATCCAATCCTCCATACGTCGCGAGATGCTTCTCAAATGCTAAAGTTAGATCTCCTGTTCAAAATAAGAAGCAAAATTTTAAAATATAATGTAATTATCCGAGACAATTACATAAACGAAATCCAACAGAACTTACTTAGGCTAGTAACGTCGCATTTAACAGAAATAGCAGAAGGAAACCCTAGATTTTGGTGGAATTTGGAATTCTCTTTCTCAACTAAAGATGCAACTTCCTTCCCTCTCTCTTCCGAGAAGTCTACAATTGTCACAAATACCCCTTTCCCTGCCAAAGCTAAGCACAAAGCTTTACCTGCGCATAATTCAAATGACAGTTGGACTTAATTACATAATCTGTTTCCTAATAAATCAAATCAAACCTGAAAGATCCAAGTAATCAATCCTTGATCCAAAACATGACACTCGATGAAAGAAAAGCTTGTGAAAGTTTTACCTATCCCGGAACCACCGCCGGTGACCAGAGCTGATAAGCCAGGTTTAAGCTCCATTTGTCCTTTATTATTTGTTGGAATTAACAAGAGAATACCGATTCCAAATTATTAGGATTTTTGGTGATTAGGTGAGACTTTGGTACTATAAATATTTGCTTTTGATTCTATCTTTTTTGTCACGGCTCGAGGTGTCGTCGGTTAAGAGAGATTTCATTCACATCTAAAAGACCTCGAAATTACCGACCATGTGATATCTTCGCTTGATGACGAGTTACCACCTCGTAATCATCTGTGTGGAACCGAATAGTGGAATGATCCTACGGAACCGCCTTTCAACGCGCGTGATCGTTTTGGTCATGATTGATCAACCGTTACGATGAGATTGGAAAACAATTAACTGCAACATCGGTTGTTTATGGTAAGATTATAATTTGCGATGAAACAGTATACGCGTGTGATGTGTCGGACATTCCCAAGTAGGATGTAATGAGATTTTACTAATTTTAAGGTTTAAAGTTTTAGTTTAAAATTTAAGAGTTTAGGTTGTAAGATTTAAATTTTAGGGTTTAGTTTTTAAAGTTTAGGGTTAAAAATTTAGCATTAAAGTTTTATAGTATAAATATGCATGCATGTGTAAAATTAGTTTTATACAGTCAGTGTATCAAAATTTCACCCAAAAATAAACATAAAAAGTCTGACATTATTTCTCCTCAATTTTTTTGTAAAAACTAACCCAACCGACCGAAAAAATAATAGAATTTTTTTATTCAATTAGATAATCGAACTTGTCTTGAATGTTCAATTTGGTACCTAATATATTTTGGTTTAATTAAGAATTCGAATTTAACTTGTTTTGTTTTCGATTGGTATTTGCACTTGATTTTTTTATTCAAATAGATACTTAAATTTAACTTACGGTTCAAATTAATTAAAATTATAAATACTTATTTGAACCAAAAAGTCAAATTTAAATATCAATTGAGATCCAAAAACTAAATTTATGCATTCAATTAGACCTTACAAAGTTCAAATACCAAATTAAATCAAAAAATCAAATTTATATACCCAATTGGACCAAAAAAAATTAAAAATCGAATTAAACTTTAAAATCGGATTTATATACTACTATATATATATACACTCCTTATTTAGTGGAGTAAAACATTTTCTTGAGTTCATATGTAAAAAAAAAAAAAAAACATTTTCTTGGGTGTTGCGAAAAAATGTTCTGTCGGGTGACTGGATGAATAGTAGTGATATGTGATGATGTAAGTGGCAGGCCGATCGGATAAGGATTTTGTTTTCCGAACCAAGTATTCGATTTCCTTTTCACAAATCTTTCCTTAGAGATAACGAAAGTTCTGCCGGCGAATTCGAAAATATATTTAAGGGTGGCAACATATAAAATTTTAAAAATTTTAAGTGGTATAAATTATAAATATTATAAAATTTTAAAAATCAATTTATAAAAATTAAAAAATAAAAGCAAATGCGTAAATTTTAAAAAATTTAGGGTGGGTACGAATCCATCCTACATTATATGTACATCTGCTATTGTTCTGTCGTGCATCATTCTAAGGTACGGCTAAATTAAGGCGATGAACACAAATTTTTATTTAAAGCAAAATTTAGCATACATTTTTACTTAGTTTGTAAGAATTTCGGTTATAATATAAATTTTATCTCAGTTGCTAAGAATTTCAGTTCTACATAAATTATTATCCAATTGGTAAGAATTTAGGTTATAAAATAAATTATTGCTCAATTAATAAGAATTTCGATTCTACCTATATTATTACCCAATCCAATCTAAATTTTGGTAAGAGTTTATGTTGACCATATTTTAGCCACACCTTAAGGGTGTTGTACCTTAGCTCGTGTTATAGATCAGGCTTCCATCATCACTAACACTTCGGTATGCCGATCAGATAAGGGACTTTGTTCGAATTGGTATTTATTTCTCTAATGTATGATTTTTTAAGAAAATTCTAGAACGGGCGACGCGCACCGCTGCACACCACTAACGCAACACACTGGTGTTGTACACCATTAAACTTTAATTAGTTAAATTATTATTAAAAATCTCAATGATTGAACATGTAATTAAAATATAGTTATATTTTGATACACAAGTTATGTGAAAAAAGTACACAGCCCTTCATATTTAAGCTATAAAATCTAAAACCTAAATCTCTAGCCGTAACACCCTAAAACCTAAACCTTAAACCCTAAACTCTAACCATAAACTTTAAATTCTATACCCTACAACTTAAATCCCTAAACCCTAAACCACAACCTAAATATCTAAACCGTAAAATTGAAAGGCTTGTATAAATTAAATTACACAAGCCTTGTGTATCAAAGCATTTTCTTTAAAATTATTTCAAAACAAAATTAGAAATTTAATTTTTTTCGGTAAAAAGTATGATTTTATTAACAAGAGAGTCATACATGGGAGATATTACCACATGCCTCATTAAAAACCTTCCTAAACCTAGGTGGAGAAAAAGAGCACATGTGATAATATAAAATATTAAAGGCAATCCTCTACTAAAACAAAAATTAGAATTTTAATTTAATAAATCATTCATATTTATTTTAATATTTTTTAATTACAATATTAGAATCAGATCTTCCATTCTTACCGCCGCCACCGTGCTTCCTTCACAACCATTGCAGTTCTTATACACGGTTTTGCCATGTTTGAACTTCTGTTCAAAGGGGTTCAAGTTTAAGAATGGGGATTATGGCTTTTTATTTGGTTAGTTAGCAGGTTCCAATATAATGGTAATTCATGTCTGCACTTGAAGATAAAAACAATAGGGATTTCTTGTTTTCTTTATGGGAAGGGCAATGAATTCTCTTAATGTGATTAAGCTTTACCTGAGCATAATTCAAATGACAACTGGACTTAATTACATAATCTGTTTCATAATAAATCAAACCAAACCCGAAAGATCGAAATATTCGATCCTTGATCCAAAACAGGAGTTTGGTACTATAAATATCTATATATATTGATAAATAAAAAAAAGAAAATTATGTGTCTCGTTAAAAAAAAATACGAATGACACCAAAACAAACCCTGAAAAAACTATACCAAACAAAGATCGCAACCGGAAGACATTAAGTAAACCCATCCTTATTGATAAACCGTAAACACCCTGCCGGAGGCGTCAAAAACCGGTGGCACAAATGGCCCTCAATTTTTACATTTTTAGCCATACTATCAGCTAGACGATTACCCTTCCTAAACACATAGTTTAACTAAATCGAATCGAATCAAATTAAATCAGGCAAAAAGTATCATAATATAATAAACAAGGGATAAACTAACTGAACCCACTTTTTATTCTCGTAGTATCTGAATGGCATCCGACTCAATGATCAATCTACAAACCCCAATCGTGGTACTATAAATATTTGGTTTTGATTCTATCTTTTTTATGTTTGAATATGTACTTGAGCTTGATTTTTTGGTTCAAATAGTTATTTAAACTTATTTTTTATTCAAATTGATTACAAATATAAATACATATTTAATTTAAAAAGTTAAGTTCAGATATTAATTTAAATCACAAAATCAAATTAAGATGCTTGATTAGACCATACAAAGTTAAAGTATCAAATTAAATTTTAAAGTCAAATTTAAATGTCTAATTAGAGAAAAATATTTAAATATTAAATTAAACGTTAAAATCAAATTAGATACATATATATATTTATCCTTATTAAAAGAAATATTTTCTTGGGTGTTGCAAATATTGTTATGTGGGATGAGTGCATAAATGGTAGTAATGTGATGATGTAAGTGGCAGGGCGATCAGCTAAGGACTTTGTTTCCGAGCCAAGTTATCCATTTCTGATATTTATCCTCATTGGATCAGGCTTAGACCGGGTGAATATATAGTGCCACAAGGTAAAAAAAAAAAAGGCGCAGCCTAAAATGTTAGAAAATATATAATTTAAAATATTATTCCACAACTTACATTGTTATATCTCTTAATGGTATTATAAGTTTTGTGTTTATTTACGATAAGTTCCGATGTTTATAAAAAAATTATACAAGTTTCGATATTTGCGAGAAATATAAACCAAATATCGATATTTGTAGAAAAACCATTAACCTAAAATATTATAAAAAGTATATCATTTTGGGTTGTGAGGTAACATTTTAGGTTGCAGCGTTTTTTAGTCTTGTCACACCCTAAACTTATCGGGTTTAGACCATTACTAACACTTCCGTTCTTTTTTGTTTTTTTCCAAAGATGATTATAAAATAATATTTAATCGCATTTTTTCTTAAAAGTGATATTGTTAGGGGCTTATGTCAGAATCTTATAGGATTCTATTTAGCATCCTTTCTATGAATAGCAAATTTAAAGAAGCCAAAGGAAAAGAGTATGGCCCTAGATTGCATCAAGTATTTACACATTGTTGTGTGCATTATCTCTGTTTATCCATGCTTTTTTTACTTTATTTGGAGCATCAAGGGAATTTCTATAATTTTATAAATTAGAAGGAGCAGATCATTTACATCTCTTTTCAGATGTAATTTTCCGACATATTGAATATCTGGTCCTTTCATAGTGTGGATCATTTTTTGGAGGGTTTGGTGAGATGAGAAATTCACAATCGGCTTTGGGAGGTGTGGCAGCCTTTTTGAGCTCGATATTCAAAAAATAAAAAAATAACAGTCGCTACTAATTTTTTTTGAGATATGACTGAATCACCTAAAAATAGGTTATTTTAATAAAAAATATTTTATTTTTATTAAAATAATATTTTTGGTTCATAAAAATATAAAAACGAGCTCTAAAGTCATTTACGTGTAGAAAAGAGTGAGCACCCCCACAGCGCCCAAAAAATAGTACCTAGCCGATTACAATTCGACCGACACGTCGTTCGGCGTTTTCGGCGACGCCGTGTTGAAAGAAATGACCACCTTGGTCCGACGACCAAAGTGGTATGTTCAGTGCCGATGATCGGCGGCAGAAGCGGCAGCGATTTGGGGGTTTGGGTTTATTTTAGGGATTTTAATACTGTTTTGTAAAAATTAAAAATTTTGGGGATTTTTTAAAAAATTAAAAATTCTGGTTTTTTCTTAAAAAATCAAATTAGTGCCACATGTCAAGCATTGATTGGTTGACAATTTTTTAACACCCCTTAACGGCCAGATACATAAAATTATAACAATGTAAACTTTAGGCCCTTAAAATTATAACGTTGTAAGCTTTAGTATCTATTTTTAGCAAAAAAATACTTTAAACACCTAAAATTTAAAAATTATATACTTTAATCACTTATTTTTCATTTAATCCAATTTTTAAAGTTTAAATATTTAATACCGTCACAATGTATGTCTTATACACCAGTACACTACCGATTCATTACAATTAATGAGATGAAACATCAATTTTTATTTTTATTTTTATTTTTTAAAAGAAATTTTTTATTCTTTTGTTTAGATTGAAATAGAATTGTCATATTTATTTTTTAAAATCTTTTAAGTATTTTTTATTTGCCCATTAAAAATTAAAAGTTTTATAATTTTAATACAATTGATATAGTTGTTGATGTGATATCTCAAAAATCATGGGTTGGAGTAACTGTTTTGTGGATATTTTTTTAAGGCGATTACAAGTTAGTATTTGTTCATATATTTTTACCATTTGATAAGTCATTCATACCCCTTGCAAATAAAGTTAATTGAACACGAGTCTCCTAAGAGACTATGACTAACATCGTCCCCTTTTTTACAGTTGGGATCGGAATACTAATTCTTTTGTAAGGTAAATCATATCTTAAAATCTTGGTTGTGATTTGGTTTCCATCCATCCATCTCATATAATTCCTAACATGATACATGTGTTGATGCTTTCTCTTATTATCTGCTTACAGTGCAAGCAAAGAGATACCCAGCAGCTTCCTACTTTCCATAATTTATAAGCCATGGAAGAACCTGCAAATAATCCTCTGTTTCTGTATTCAAAATATCAAACCAACTGATTTTTTTTTTTACAAAACTATGTATACTAACACGCAGACATCGGCTTACGGGCATCCAAATGGACCAAATCCTATCCCATCTCCAGCAATCCCAACTACTTCCCCTGCACGTTTTCAGCACCATCCGCCTGGAGAATGGACCACTGGTCTTTGCCATTGCTTCGATGACCTGCAAATTGTAAGCTCATAAGACACCAACCACGTTCATCATGTTTTTTTTTTCAGTTTCAGATTAACCCTTTGATTTGGTTTTCGAAATTTTCAGGTCTGATTACTTGTTGCTGTCCTTGCATAACATTCGGACAGATATCGGCTATCGTCAACAGAGGACAAACATGTAAAGTTTTACATGTTTTTGAAATGTTTGTTCCAATTGGTTAAAAATTCTGACATTTGATTCTTTGTTTTTGGCAGCTTGTTTTTCGAGGGGTTTGTTGTGTGCGATGCTGTTGGGTTTCACGGGTTGTGCATGTTTATATTCATTCTTCTATCGCTCCAGACTGAGGGGACAGTACGACTTAGAAGAGGAGCCTTGTAATGACTGGCTGGTTCACTTCTGCTGTGGTCCGTTTGCTCTTTGTCAAGAATACAAAGAGCTCAAAAATCGTGGCTTTGACATGGAGATAGGTATTAAACCATATTTATAATTAAAGACATTGTAGAAATAAAAAAGAATCATATTACAAATTATAGGGGTAAATCTCAATTTTAGGCATAGTAGACGGATCAAAAACAGAATTTGACCTTTTCAAAACCAATTTTTTTTCTTCGTTTTCTTCATTAATCAATCCTTACCTTAGTTGACGAGATATATTTGTTTGTCTTTGGGAATGAAGGTTGGGAAGCCAACATGGATAGGCAATAGCGTGGAGTTGCAAGGACGCCAATAGTGATCCCTGGAATAGCAAGAAATCGAGTGCTGCATCCTCTCTCTCTGTTTTGTGTGCTTTGGTTAATCTCTCTGTTTTCTGTTGTGTACATGTTGGTACTTTGGTGTGTGTTTAATGACCCGTATGATCTTTGTAATATATATATAATATAGAAATCGTGCAATGAGAAACTGGAAACATAGGTTCACTCAAAGTTACTTGAAGTACATAGGGTTCTTCAGGTTCCAAATCTTGCTGCAATTTCAGCTCCTTCACTGGTCAAATAACATAATGTTGGCGGTGCTATAATAAAATTGGCTGCGCACTCTTATCCCATGTTTAGAATTAGAGATTTTTTTTTTTTAATAAGGTCCATTTTTTTTTCAAAATAATAATAATAATTGCTTGCGTGGAAAACTCAAATATATCAAATGTGCGGAAATCAAAGGTAAAGTTAAAGTCATAATTACGTTGAAAAATGGAGAAAAAATATATCAAATGTTTACTATGTATCAATTATGAAAAGCAACGTCATAAGCCGTGGCCGTGGATTCAAAATTTTTATATAGTAGGATTAGAATAGAGTATAAGGTATAAAGATTCATGTACCATTATAATAAGTATTGCTGACCACATACTAAACAAATTAAATATGGTCAATTTTAATATTTCCTATAGCAAATTCTATATTAGCTTCTTAAAAATCTTATCTAACTTCTTGAAAACTCTATATCCCAACAAATCAAGTGGGAACAATTGACCCCAAAATTTAAATGTGGCTCCGCCACTGATCATAAGTCTTGATCAGTTATGAAACAAATAACAAGAATTAGGTACAATGGCAAGACACGTTGCTCTCCCAATGAGAGAATCCGAATTCAAACCTTGAAGACAATATTGTTGGAAGAGAAAACTATGAATCACAAACATGTATTTTGAGTCATTTGAAATTTGTTCAAGATGTTAAAGAAGCATTTTGGCAATGTTTGGGGGCCTCTAGAAGCTTATTTGGTTAATTGACTAGAAACTAGTTTATAAACTTGCATAAATTACATTTTTAGAACTTATGTTGATAAATCCATGACTATGAGTAAAGGTTAATATGAGGATTCAAATAAATTTATAGGTAGATATACACGTTTATAACATGCTCAAATTGTTTGTGCAGGATTTGCATGTCATTTGGGCATGTTTAGAAGCAATCAGGGTTTGTCAAAATATCTAATTATGCAATTTTTTTGCAAAATATGATTGATAATTTATTTTTAAATATAGATACTCTTATAAGAGTTTTGATACTCTTATGAGAAGTATCAGTACTTTCATTCAAGTAGCCTAAAGCTTTTGAGTATTGATATTTCGACCATAACTATAGCTATTTTAGTCATAAGTATCGATACTCAAATTTCAATATTTTCATTATGGTAGGTTTTAAAGTGTCAGTACTGAGTTTTAAAATTTTAAACAGTAGAGAATTTTGACAAAACTATTTGAGGGTGCATTTAAAAATTTTAAAGGTCTAAATAATTTTTTTAATTTAACTTAATGAGATATTTTAAAAAATTAAAAAGAACTTAATTAAACTACTCCAAAATTAAAAAATAATGAGAATTTTTTTAAAAAAAATGAAGGGTCAGGCCATATTAAATTTTAAAAAAAATTGAAGGGTCAAATATTAATTTTGAAAAAATTTAGGGACAAGGTCCCTTTGATTTCATTACCGTTTGTCTCTGACTCTAGATCCAAAATTTAAAAATAAATCTTTTTCATGAGTGGTTTTGGTTTGTTTTATAAACATGTTGACATTATAGTCCCTAATAATTTAGGTACTTTATCATTAGGTCTTTTCATGTTTTCTTTATCAAATAAAGATGTATTATATTTTTATGTCAAAATTCGAACCTATACAAAATAGAACAATATCCAGGGCAGATGTGTTTTTTTTTGTTCGTTTAGATGTCTTCGTTCTCTCTTCTCGTTTTTGTGTTGTCTTCACCTATGACGGTCAGCTGTTTTAGGTTTCAATAATTCTTTCTTTTCTTGTTCGTTTGAATGTCTTCCTTTCCTCTTCTTATTTTTGTATTGTCTTCACTGTTTCTCTCTAGTTGCCTCGGTGGACTTCGGTGCCTTCGACAATCACGGTCCAACCTCGGGATCACTTTTGAGAAGAGGAGGTCTGAGCCTCCATGGGAGTTCAGGTCGAGAATGACGAGGTGGATGGCCTTTGTTGCCTCCTGTTTTCTGCTCCTTAATTTTCTTTCTTCCGCGATTGTTTTCAACATCTCTTCCGATCCTTTCTACAGTCTAAATGACTTGGTTCTTTTTGGTGCAGGTGCATGTCGGAGGTCTCTGCTTTTGGAGTTTCTGGACATTGCCCCCTTTAGTCTCTCTCTCAAAGGATCCATATGCCTCTGGTTTTGGAGCCAACGAGAAGAGACATGTGTTCACCGATCTTAATGGCATGTCTCTTGCAGGTACTGTCATTCCGACGCTTGGATTCTACGACGGTTCCCAATTGGTGGATCTTGAGTTGATCCAGACGTCCAACACCATCTTTCGATTCCTCAAGCTTCATGCATTTGGCTTCTGTTGTTCCTCCGACTTTGTTTCGATCTCATTGTAGGATTTTTATCCTTTCTTGTTTGCTCAGGACTTCGTGTTCCCCTTTTTCTTTGGTCTTTCATGGCCTTCGATTGTATGTTTGGTTTGTGATGAATGATACTTCTTTTTGATGTTAAAAAAACTCTTTGACCAACAAGTGTCGGGTATAATGGAATAACATATCGTACACATACGTAAGGAGAGAATTCAAATTCGAATCTTAAACACGATTTTGTTGAAAGAGATAACCACAAATTCCAAATATGACCATAAAATAAACACGAACTATAAAAAAAATGTATTTTAAGGTTAAAATAAAACTTGTACAATACTATTATCCCAATTGTTAGTAATATATATATATATATATTAAATGTTTAAATGCGTTTAAATATCTATTGAATATTCTTTGAGAAAAATGAATTATTGTTCTCTCTTGAGAATCAAAATATTAAAATAAATAAATATCTTTTATTTAAATGTATAAACTTATCATTATGTTAGTTCGTAGCACAATGGTAGAATTGTCTAATCCGCCAATTGAATTGGAAATCAATGGCCCAGTCGGTTGAACAGATGAGATAAAATTGAAAATATGTAAATCGTTAAGATAATTAAATGCACTATTTAGCAATTAGCGGATAGCTGATAGGGTGTAAACGAACAGAGTGTTCGTGAACCGTTCGTATAACGTTCGTTTATGTTCTTTTATTAAGCTAAATAAATGAGTATGAACAAAATTTTTATGTTCGTTTAATAAACGAACGAACACGAACAAGAACAAAGATGTGTTCGGTTCTTGTAGATGTATCTAATTACTACTTTTTGTTATTGCTAATGATGTTATATAAGTTTATGTTGAAATGTAAGTTTTATTTTGTTGCTTTTGTTTTATTTATTTATTGTTAATTTAGTTAACATTTCTGAACATATAAACGAACATGTTTGCGAACGAATAAATAAACACGTTCGTAAACACTGAAATGAACATGTTCACGAATGCGTTTGCAAACACGTGAACACTTAAACGAACACGTTCTCGAACACTTAAACGAACGCGTTCGCGAACACTTAAACGAACACACTTGTGAACACTAAACAAACGAACACGGACACCTACAAAAATAAATAAATGAACACGAATACAATATTAAAAATTTAAACGAACACGAATAAAACATGAACAGCTTTAAAAATAAACAAACAAACATGAACATAGTCTTGTTCGTTCCAGCTCGGTTCATTTACACCCCTAATAGATGATAGTTGATAGCAGCTTACATTAGTGGATTGTATTAGCAGATTGTATTAACTGGTTGTATAAAAGTATTTGGTAAAATTAACTGATAGCTGTTTGATCATTTAAACAAGCAAAATGACATATAAGGACATGATTATATTTGATACTTGTTTGAATAGTTTATTAGTTATCAATATTTTGTATCTGTTAATATCAATTAGATTATAAAAATAATTTTTTAATATAACATTACTAAGCATATTTGAAAGATCTATATATCAATTTATTATTCATATAATTATTTTTAATTCAATTAATTATTAAATATAAATATAAATATAAATGTGTGAGAATTAAAAGAAAAAAAAACAAAAATATTAGTTTACAAATATCACAACGTAAATACATGAATGAAGAATTAAAATAGAGAAGGTTAAATTTAGGTTATTTAGAGATTTTTTATAATTATTAAGGATAAAAGGGTCTTTATAATTCTTATGTCAAAACTTTTAATCTCAAAAAGCTCATATTAACAGTTTTTTTTCAAAATTAGAGGTTTCACCCCAATCCCCTATTCCAATCATCTATTTACCAAACATCTAAATTAGCGAATTTGACCAGTCAAACCTTTAATATTAGCTCAAACCTCTATTTATCAAACAAGGCCGAAGTAAAAAAATTATGGCCCTGTTTAGCAATTAACAGATAACATATAGCGGATTACATTAGCTTATTGTATTAGCTGATTTGACTAGCGGATTGTATTAGCTGTTTAATTATTTAAACAAGCAAAATGACATATAAAGACATGATTATATTCAATAATTGTTTGGATAGTTTATTAGTTATCAATATTTGTATCCATTAATATTAATTAGATTATAAAAAACATTTTTTAATATAACATTATTAAGTATATTTGAAGGATCTATATATTAATTTATTATTTATATAATCATTTTTAATATAATTTAATTAATTATTAAATTTAAATACGAATATAAATGTGTGAGAATATAAAAATTAAATAAAAAGTATTAATTTATAAATATCACAATGTAAACACGTGGAAGCGAAAAATTAAAATAGAAAAAGTTAAATTTATGTTATTTGGAGAAAAAAATTATAATTGTTAAGGGTTAAAATAATCATTATAATTCTTATGTCAAAAGCTCTAATTTTAAAAACTCCTATTAGTAATTTTTTTTAAATTAGAGGTTTTACCGCAATCCGCTATTCACTAAACGTTTAAACTAGTAAATTTGACCGATCAAACCTCTAATTTTAA
The DNA here is from genome assembly GCA_019671005.1 of Hibiscus mutabilis. Lineage (NCBI taxonomy): Eukaryota > Viridiplantae > Streptophyta > Magnoliopsida > Malvales > Malvaceae > Hibiscus > Hibiscus mutabilis. Next base: position 8,696,228 of record CM033719.1, read on the forward strand.
CTTAAACCTCTATTTACCAAACATCGCAATGTTTAATCTAGTCTAAAACCCGAAGATGAAACCGACCCGGTACCCATTTGAAAGCCCCAAAACATATCCTGATTGCTTCGTTTCTTACCCTGACCCGGCATCTTTATAGTTTATCCCTTCGCTTTCTTCTAGGGTTTATCAGAGGTTTCCATTTCGAAAAGCAGCGAAAGAAAAACAAAAGCAAAATGGCGTCTCTAATGGCGATGCGTCGTGGACGGAGCCGAACACCAGCTTTCACTTCTCTCTTCAACAAGGTATGCCTTAACTCCTCTCACTTCACTTTCTATCGCCACTTCAATAGAACCCAGATTTTATCCCTGAGCGCAATCCCAAACAACTACCAGAGACCGCCGCCGCACAACCAAAACCAGCAACCGCCACCTTCATCTGATCCCAGGGGTTTTCATGGCCAAGGAAACCCTAATTTCAATAACCATTGGACCCCTCAAAACCAGGGTTACCATCATCCGCAAGAACAGGGCGGATTTTCTGGTAACAATCAATGGAATCCCCTTCAGAATCACGGTCAGGGTTATTCTCAACGAGAAAGGCCTAATCAGTGGAATCCCCAGCAGAATCAGAGCTATCCTCAGTACCCGAATGCTAATCCGATGAATACACAAATGCCCAGAAGCCCAAATCAGTGGAATAATCAAAATCAAGGCCAAGGGTACCGTCAAGGTGGAAATTTTAACGAAAGAACCCCACAAAATCAAAACCCTAATCAGTCGGGCCACTTGAGAGGGAATCAAGGGCAAAAGGTTGAACATGTGCAGACTGAGCCAGTTCCTTCATTGATAGATTTAACGCGGTTATGTCATGAGGGGAAAGTTAAAGAAGCTATTGAATTGATGGGTAAAGGAGTTAAAGCTGACGCTAATTGTTTTCTGTCTTTGTTTGATTTAATTGGAAATCCCAAATCACTTGAGGATGCAAAGAAAGTTCATGATTACTTCTTGCAGTCGACCTGTCGAGGTGACCTTGGATTGAACAATAAGGTGATTGAAATGTATGCAAAATGTGCTAGCATGACTGATGCACGGAGAGTTTTCGATCACATGCCTGATAGGAATATGGATACTTGGCATTTGATGATAAATGGGTATGCAGACAATGGCTTGGGAGATGAAGGGTTGCAGTTGTTCGAGCAAATGAGGCAATTGGGATTGAAACCGAATGAACAGACTTTCCTTGCAGTTCTTTCGGCTTGTGGTAGCGCAGAAGCTATAGAAGAAGGGTTTTTACATTTTCAATCAATGGAGAGCGAGTATGGAATTTCTCCTGGGGCGGAGCACTATATGGGGCTTATAGGCGTTCTTGGAAAATCTGGTCATCTTTATGAAGCTAAAGAATATATCGAGAAAAAACTTCCTTTTGAGCCAACAGCTGAAGTTTGGGAGGCATTGAGGAATTATGCTCGAATTCATGGAGATTTTGATCTTGAAGACTATGTTGAAGAGTTGATGGTTGATCTTGACCCGTCAAAGGTTGATGCTAATAAAATCCCCACGCCACCACCAAAGAAACGTAATGCAATAAGCATGCTTGATGGAAAGAACAGAATTGGTGAATTTCGTAACCCAACACTTTACAAGGATGATGAGAAATTGAAGGCCTTGAAAGCAATGAAAGAAGGAAGTTATGTGCCTGACACAAGATATGTTCTTCATGACATCGACCAAGAAGCTAAAGAACAAGCACTGTTGTACCACAGTGAGCGATTGGCCATTGCATTTGGTCTAATCAGTACCCCAGCTAGGCAAACTCTTAGGATCATCAAGAACCTTCGTGTATGCGGTGACTGTCACAATGCCATCAAGATCATATCTAGAATCGTGGGGAGGGAATTGATTATTAGAGACAACAAGCGCTTCCATCATTTCAAGGATGGCTTATGTTCTTGTGGTGATTACTGGTAAAAGGGCCTTGCATCATTGCAAGGATGGCTTATTAGAGAGATCAAGCGCTTCCATCATTTCAAGGATGGCTTATATTCTTGCAGTGACTACTGGTAAAAGGCTTCACATTGATTTCGCGAATTCTTTCTATTTAGACTTTGATATGTAAAGTTCCAGAATTTCAGGGAATATGCATTGCTGTGAACATAACTGTTGACTCGTTGCTTGTGTTTTCCTTTGAACGGTTCATTATTAGGCTATATGTTTACGCTTTCGCTTGTTCTGATGCTTAACTAGTAATATATTACTAAGTCTTTCGTGTCTGCTCTTCTATGTAGCCTTTTTTACCGAATAAAACCTACCAGATTATGTTTTCTTGTGTTTGGATTAGGAGCTAATTGTAGAAACTTTGAAGAGGTGGTGACTAGTTCATTATAGATATAGCATTTAATTTTGGCTCAATAGTAAATTTCCAGGATTCACAAGCATAATATAATTCTCGAGCATGAAAATATGTTCAACAGTGAATATATTGGTCAGAATATCATTCTGAGTTTTAGATAAATTTGATGGCAATCTGTTGGTCAGCTTGGCATCTTGATCAGTTTTGAATTCAAATGCTGTATCACAGTTGGCATGCGGTTCCTTTATATTTTAAGGCAACTGAATTTATCAGTATTTCAAATCCAACGAAAAAAGGGGAGAGGAATGATATATGATTAATCTGTTGCATTGCAACTATGCAAAGTAAATGGCAACATCACTACTGTGTTTATTAGCATATGACTTGAAGATTCATGAAAATGATGCTAAAGTTACAAAAGATGTCATGTTTTATATCAAGAGAATAATTTGTCAGATCCAAACTGAAATGAAATGCCCCTTTTACTCAAGTTCATGGAATCATGGTCCGAGTCATCGCGGTCATGAATTCATCCATGTCAACCATACCATCACCATCAGTGTCCACTGCTCTCACCATTTTCTTGCACTCATCCAAGCTGCAACTCTCCCCAAGCCACCTTAACATCTCCATCACTTCCTCTACGCTTATTTTGCCATCGCAGTTGAGATCGAATGTGCGGAAAGCATTCTGTACGTCCATCGTTGTTACCCTACCGCTCCTTTTGTGCACTTCCATCAAAATTGGCCACCCAAACGATCTTGGGTACATCTTGAGCCATGTTTACTTGCCCTAGAGCCCTCAACATGGCCTTGTACTCCATCTGAGATATCTTCCCATCTTTGTTGGAATCAAACTTATCAAAAACTTTCCTCAGCTTATTTAAGTCGGGTTGGAAAGCAGACAAGCAGTTAACAACCCATGGTTTTTCCTGTTGCCGGAAAACAAGCGCAACTGTTTGTGCAAGAAATTGTTTTTCGAAATCTTGTTCTGGGATTCGAGAAAACTGACCTTCAACATATCTGCTGGTATTGTCACCCTGAAGGTGGCAAGAAACAAAAACCGTGCAAGTAGATGCAGGTTTCAAGTCCCAATGTTCGGTTTCCGCAACTCGGGTGCCTTGCAAATATATAGGTTGTTCATGGTAGACGAGGCAGTTATTCTAATTCTAAAGCAAGAGATTAATTGCATTTAAGGCTACTGTTTCATGCTTTATCAGCTTGTAGGACACCAATGAAGAAAAGATTCTAAAGCGACAAAAGTAGGATTAGAACAGATATGTGGCTTAAGGAAGATAAACATAAGAATACATTCCTTAAAAAAGTTATAAGCAATTCCTTTTTCCCTCTTTTAAGTCTCAATCAGACAAGTCTCTTGACCTTTTCTTTTCATTTTTTCCCATTTCCCTCAAAGAGGCTCTCTTTCACCCTCTACACATGTAAGGAATAGTCTACATGACATGTTGAAGAAAGGTGTTAGAAAAATACAACTCTGGAAAGTTGTTAACAAATTATTCTAGACAAAAAGAAGGAAAAAAGACTCTTTCCATGTTCAAGGTGGCTTTCCATTATCCACATCCACCATCACTTCAATATCCTTCCGAGCTGTTATCTTCTGCACGTAACCTGCAACGAATGATGAATGTGACATTGCGATCTCTATGGGGAACAAATGCCAAACACTAGTTCCGTTAATCATCAAACAATCAAAGAGAATGACTCATCACTCGCCATATTGACATATTCATCGCCTTTGTCGGTGTCTACATACAGAACTGAAGTTAAAGAAACAGATAATCTTAACACGAGCCAATCAAGGTGTTTCCAAAAGCAATAGACAATTAGAAATTTGGATGGTAAGGCCTACAAACATCTGTCTGAATGCAGAGCTGCAGAACGAAATTCTGGAATCTAAAAATCAATCAGACGATGATTTGATCAAAAGCCTTCAAAGCACCCTATATTATCAAGTAGTATAATCTCCCATAGAAAAAACATATGCAAAACTGGTTAGCTTTTCTCCTTAATCATTAAATACAAGATCAAAACAGCAGCAAAATCTCAGAAATCAGAAGCATGTGATTAAATTTCTCAAAAAGCATCTCAACACATCTTCATTTTCACAACCAATGCAAAAAAAGGAAGGAATCTGAAGAAGGAAGAAAACAAAAAAAAAAGGGTTTCTGGCTATACATTCAAATACCTACCCAGGAAAGCTCAAGTGGCAACTCATTGTTGAAATCACTAGACCATGATGAACCATAGGTTTTTACATGAGGGAACCTACATATATTCTTTTAATCAACATAAACTTTGAATAGATTTTGTTACTTTCACAAGTTGAACTATGCTTCCCAGCAAGTTAATCAAGTTACAACACAATCTATGTGCTTGACTCTTCATTTTTCTTTAAGTATCCACAGTCCACACTAAACACATATCTGAGCAACAATATGCATTGCAGCCATAAGAACAGGCAGATAGCCAGATTCTCTTCCAAATTGAAATTTGACATCAACAATATGGGGAGAAATAAGAAGAAGAAATTACCAATTCCAAGGTAAGGTATACATTTGCAAATAATCTCTTTCCCCCTTTTATTATAGTAGCTAACAAGTCCAGTCCCTTGGCAACTCCTGCACTCCCCAGTCCATTCGTAAACCACTTCCTTACAATCCTACAAACAAAACCCATCACAGGTCAACCAATTCTAATATCTAAAAACTAACACTTTACTCTTGAATCGAACTATAAACATTAAAACGAACAAACCTCGATTTCGGGGTCGCATTGGAGTCTCTTGTCGATTTCTTCAGGGTAACGGGGGAAGAATCAGGGTACGTCATGGGAAGAGGAAGAGGTAGAGGTTCATTGGCATCAGTCAAATAACTCTCCCGATTCCTCGACCATTTTTTAACCTTGATGCTACTCCCAGGTGGACCTTCGAAGTTGCCTTGTCCAATTCTTACACCACCTCCGTAACTGTCGGGAAATGGAACCACTTACGGGATGTCGGGCCGGCGGGAATGTCGCCAGCGGAGGCGAAGCAGCGGATGGAGATTGGAGGAAGGACGGGGCGGGCTTCGCGTGGAAAATGCTAGGGTTTGGAGGTAACATTCGAGTGAAAACTGAGAAGGAACTGGAAAGGAAAAGGCAAAGGCAAAGGCAAAGGCAAAAGAAGAACAAAGAATGGGAGATTTTTGCAAAGCTCTCTCTGCAGTCTTGGCTATGGATTTTCCAAAGAGTATTTGCCTTTACTGGCCCGCTTTTTCTTTTATCTTGAAATCAACATCGTCAAACAACATAATTTTCATGTGTTTTCTTCTCTTTTTTTTCCTAATTGTTGATGGGGAAGTGAAATGATGTTGTTTGTTAGCGTTTTGGATGATTAATTTTTTTCTTGATCTGAACGGAGGTAAATATGGTTGTAGAAAACGAGGAGATATGGAACTTTGGTCTAAATTGGTCAAATCGCACTTGCACGAAAGATGGTAAATCCTCAGGATTATGATACGATGGATGCAAAAGTATAATTTTAACCCTCGACTTATCGATTTAGATTACGTGTTATGACTTATAATAAGTGTTCTAATTTTTTAACAAAAATATTTTAGAAACCTTTCAGTATTAGCTTAAATAAAAAATAGGTGTTTGAATTATATATTTTTTAATTTAAAGTATTTTTAAAAAAAATAAGTGCCTAAAATTTTAACCGTTATAATTTTAGGTGTCTGAAGTTTCAACAGTTACAATTTTAGGTGCCGAACCATTAAAAAGTATTAAAAATTATTAACCAATCAATGTTGAACACATGACATGTTTATTTTATTTTTTAAAATTAAAAACTTAAAACATTTTTTTAATTTTCCATAAATTCCTGAAATTTTACAATTTTTATAAAACAGTCCCCCAAACCCCTGAAATCTCCCAAGCACAAACTCTCAAAGTACCGCTGCTACTGCAGCCGATCGCCGCCCCTAAGCTTACCCCTTTGGTCGTCAGACCTAGTCGGTCATTTCTCCCATTACGACATCGTCGAAAACAATGAACGACGTGGCAACCGAACGTCAAATGCAAAATCGACGTTCAGCTATCACGTCGTTCGTCGTTTCTGGAGACTCCGTGATAGGGGAAACGATCAGCTAGGTCCGGTGATCAAAGGGGTAGGCTTAGGGGCGGCGGCAATTTGGGGGTTGTGTTTGGGAGATTTTAGGAATTTAGAGGTTGTTTTGTTAAAATTGTAAAATTTCATAAATTTATGAAAAACTAAAATTTTTGGAAGTTTTCTTTAAATTTTAAAAAAAAATTAAATTAGTGTCATGTGTCAATCATTGATTGATTGAAAAAAAATTAATACACATTAACTTTCGGGCACCTAAAATTACAACTTTTGAAACTTTAGATACTTATTCTTACAAAAATACTTTGAGCACATTTTTTTTATTTAAACTTTCCGTATTTTATATTCAGAAAGATTGTCTTATTAAGTACCTATTAAAGGTTATGGTCTCCCTAAACAGTATATTATATTTTTAATCCTTTTTATTTTAAACTATAAAGTTATCTTTTTACCCCTTAAACAGTAGAATTATCCGTATTAAACAATAAAAATGAAGATAGAGAAACAATCCAACTTTCTTAACAGGTGCTCAAATTTATGCTCAGCTCTTTCAACACAAGACAACAATCCGCAACGGACCAAGAAGCGTACCAAACCAAAGGAATTTTTCTGTTTAACTATCGTATTCGACTCATTAATCAACTAATTCGAATCGAGTTTTGCATAAAGCCTATTATGGAGCGACCATCCTAATCTATTTTTTTCATTTACAATATCAAAATTCGAACCTCTAACCTTGCTAAACCAAATGACCTTTTGTATTGTCATTCTCATCCTTGAACACAAACAAGATCATGTCCAACCCTTTGAGATTGGGCCAATGCATTTTCCCTTTACCCACTTAATTTTGTTTTCTAATATTTATTCATAGATATTTTTAACCTTTAAAAATGCACATACACTTTATTGACAAAGAGATTTAAACTCGTATCTTCTAGGATGAAGACCATCTGTTTTTCCACTGAGACACATGTTGGGTTCATAAATAAATATGTTAACCTAACAGGTTCTCAATTAAACAACACACTTGAAAGGATGTAAATGCTTTCTTTTACATTCCTTTCGTTATTGCATACACACAATTTTTAATTGGATTAATATTTAACGTACAAACAATGTTTTTTGAAAACGTACCGACAGTGTTGTGTATTTTTATGAGTTTTTTTAGGATAAAACTTTGATACACAGTGCTGTGTAAAATTAATTTTACACAAGTATGTGTATTTACACTATAAAAACCTTAATCCTAAATTCCTAACCCTAACCCTAGAAAACTAAACCCTAAACCTTAAATCCTATACACTAAATTCTAAACACTAACATTACATTCTAAACCCTACAACCTAAACCCTTAAACCTTAAACCTTAAACTAAAACCCTAACCCCTAAAACTAAAAGGCACGTGTAAACTGGCCTGCGTATCAAAGTTTTTTCCTTTTTTATATACATGTCACATAATGTTATTGTACATATATGACTATATAGGGGTGTTAATTGAGTTGAGCAACTCGAGCTCGACTCGGTCAACGCTCAATTCAAGTTGATTCGACTTGATCTCCAATCGTCACCTTAATGATTAGAGTAGAGCAAAGCCCAACTCAAATCGATAAATTTGTGAGCAATTCGTTTTTTATAATACATAGTTTGGTGTATTTGTAGATTGTTATTTTGGAGTTCGGGTTTTGAAATTGCTTCATATACTATTTTGATATTTTTTTTAAATTTGTTAATTTATGTTTATATTAAGCTTTATATGGTATTACAAGATTTTACATATATTTAAAATTGTAAAAAATCCCGGTGAGCTTAACGAGTCAAGTCGAGCAACGAGTTTTTTTAACAAGCACAAGTCGAGCAAAATTTTATCGAGCTTATCGAGTATTGAGTCAAGTCGAATAATTTTCGAGTCGAATCGAGCACTGCTCAACTCGTGATTGACTCGCTCGATAGCACCCTATATGTCTATTTTAAGCATAAAATCATAAACTCTACAAGTTTAAAAATATAATCTCTAAACCCTAACATCTAACCCAATATCTCAAATTCTTATCTCTAAAACATAAATTCTACCTCCTAAATTTTAAATAATACTCCTAAATCTTAAAAGACTTGAATATAAAATAAGTGCCCAAAATATCTCATTTTTTTTTCATTTAGGTGCGTAAACTATTTTTTTTGCTAAAATAAGTATATAAATTTTTTATTTTTGTCTAAATAGGTGCTTAATTTTTTTTTACCAAACTAAGTGCCTAAAGTTTTAATTTTTGTCTAAATATGTTATTAACTCTTTTATGAATTTGAATTTTTTGACTACGTGTCAATTTAATGGTTGTATGTTATTTTTTTTTAATTAGACACATGTTTTGACAAAAATTAAAACTGCAGATATCCATTTTATCAATAAAATAATTTAAACACGTAAATAGAAAAAATAAAATAATTTAAACATTTATTTTATATTTAAATAATCTTAAAATTGAGTTCACTCATCCTAAGCACGTCAAGTAATTGAAATAAACGAGCTGAGCAGACACGCTTGGCGACAACGTGAACAGGTCTTGAACACGACAATGAAGCGAGTTCATTGCAATAATAATTAGAATCAAACATTATGTAGCAGACATGACTCCACTCCCTTCGCACTTAACTATTTAAGCAACTTTTATATAAACTCCAGTTCATCAATCCTCCTCCTCTTTCTCTTTTTATAATGGCAACCATTTTTTTTTATTTAGCACGTTATGAATTCAATTGAGCACATGCTGAATGTGATGAATTCAATTCAACATATGTCCTTTAAATCTTATTATAATAAGTAGTTTCACTATTTTTAATCAAGTTCAACAATAAAATTGTCACAAATCTCGTTAATATATATTTATTTTATCGATATTTTTTGATTGGTTTCATACTAATTTGAGCCTTTGAATTTTTTTGAACAATTAAATTTTGATTCCTGTTATTGAATTTTACTTACTATTGGGTGGATTTTTAAAAAAATTGCTGTTTTTCGGTTTTTCAGGGTTTCGTTATGACTAATCTGAATCAATCCGCGTCGCACATTTGACTTTGATGAGTGAGTCGAATTTTCTGCATATACAATTGATTTTGAATTTTTAAGCTAAAGATATACTTAAACAATACCAAACTACTTATCACTTAGACTAAGACAGTTATTTGAATTTTCTGCTTGTAGCCTGATTCATGATCCCAACCCCCAAGCAGAGACAGGCGAAACCTCCTTTTCTGCTGCATTACCCTTCATCAAGTGATATCTTACTTTTCCCCCTCTAGTTTAACCCCACTTTTTTTTTAATCTTACACGTCCATTTCTCGATTCATATTATAAATTTATAATTATTTTTTAAAGATATCATATTTAAATTTCAAATTTTATTTCAAAAGCATCACGTAAAAGAAGTCTGATATATCTAACTACTACATTTAGTATTTGTAGATGATTATGATAAAGGATGACACTTCCAAAAATTTTAAATATTTTAAATTCTCGTATATTTTAAGAGTTTGTTTTGTATTTTATATTTATGATTTACAGGGGCGAAACTAAGTGAAGACATGTGAGGACCACGACCCCCTAAATTTTAAAAAACTAAATTTTAGCCCATTAAATTTTTGAAATATTTAATTTGCCCCCCTAAGTTCTCATTATACCTCTTGAAATTTTAAAAAATCTAGTCATGCCCCAAATTTTTTGAAAATGTGTAAATAAAACCATTCAATTTAAAAAAAATAATTTCAATCTCTATTTAAAACAATTAAAGTGTCCCAACAAACTTTTTCTTCAAGTTCCGCCACTGATAATATAATTTTACCTGTAAAATTTTCAAACTCTTATATTATTTGACTAAGTATAAAAGTTCATACTCCTAGTATAAAATCATATGTCCGTCCGTGCTTGTGACCTATATATGTTTCGTTTATTTATGATCAAATCCCATCCAAGGATTGTGGGTGCCTACTTGACTTTTAATTTACTGTATTTTCCAAGCCAATCAGCCAGATGGAACTCACCAAATTCTGAATTTGCAGTTGCAGCGTCATCCCCACCAAACATAAATGTCAAAACATGATTTTGAATATCAAAGAAGAAGAAAAAGAATCTGGGAAACATGTGCATTTGAATCATTTTAAAAAAACAATTGTACACTTGCTTGCTTCATTAATGAACCCTTTCTTGCAACAAATACAACAAGAAAGAGCCTTTTATACTGCCCAAATTCTAACTATTCTCCTTCGAAAACCAGCAGATTTTATTTTTCCAGTTTAACCGGAAGCTATGACGAGGAAGAAATAGTAGTTTGACTATTCATTAATCAAGTGCTATTAGCATTTCCCCGTGTCGTAGCAGAATCCGAGGAATTATTGTCCCAATCAAAATCTGCCGTCATCATCATCATCCACTGTTGAATCTCGTCTTCGCCCATTCCATCCCAAAATTCGGTCCCGATTCTCGTTTCCGTGTCCTTGTCCCTCCCGGTGTTCAAATTCACCGATCTGCTATTTTCTTGATCGGAGACAACTGCAGTTGTCGCTGTTACTGTCGTTGTCGTTGTTACTTCGTCATTGCCGTAGGTAACCGGGAATGGGAAGTTAAGTTTAGCTCTTGGTCCACGGAAATCGATGGCTGCTTTGTCGTAAGCCCGAGCAGCTTCCTCAGCCGTGTTGAACGTTCCGAGCCAGACCCTGGTTGCGCGTTTTGGATCTCGAATCTCCGCTGCCCATTTCCCCCACGGCCTTTGCCTAACTCCCCTGTAGTTTTTCTTTACTCGTTTTGTTTTCTTCACAGTCGTCGTCGTTGTTGAACGCTTTTGTTCTTCCTGCTGACTTGGCGGGAAAAGATTGCACCCCAGACAGCCGTCAAACTTGCACACGTGGCACTTATCCATAACCTCACTCGCTTGAAATAACACGTCCCCACTATCAACAGGAACAGTGGGAGTGCCGGTGGAAGTCATAAAGAAACCCAAATCCGATGGAATATCGACGTAGGCGGCGGCGGATGTGGAGGAGGGGGTGAAGCCGGTGATGACGTTTCTCAGGGCGGAGACCATGATAGAGAGTTCGTGTTCAGGAGAAAGACGATGAATCTGTGGCGGCTGCGGCGTTGACGAGGGAGCTGTGCTGAGTTTCTGTCTTTTCATGGGCTTCTGCATGGAATTTGTAGTGAGTTTTTGTCTTGGGGAATTAATTTTGACTTTTGAGACTTTGGGTTCGTTTTTTCAGTTACTGTTTCCTCTGAGTGTGGAGGTTTAGATTTTTGGGGGGACAATGAAGAGAGCGAAGGAGCGTTTTATACGGAGACATGCAAGGATTATTGAAGGGGCATGCCAGCTGGAACCTGGTCACACGCGGACGCGGGATACAAATACAATAAAGGATTTGATAGTGCTCGCACGTGGAATGTAAAGCACGCGGTATTTTGAAATAATGTAAATCTTTGATATACATGTATAAAATTAATTTTATATAAGTGTGTGTATTTACATTATAAAAATTTAAATCTTAAATTTCTAACTCTAACCCTAAAAACTAAACTCTAAACCTTATACACTAAATTCTAAACACTAACATTAAATTCTAAACCATACAACCTAAACTCTTAAACCTTAACCCCTAAACTAAAACCCTAACCCCTAAAACTAAAAGACACGTATAAACTAAAGTTTACACGGCCTATGTATCAAAGTTTTTTCGTTGAAAGAAACTGAAATCCAATCTCCAAATCATTCAACACTCAACAACTTTGTCTTACTACACTCCGTAAAATAAATTCTAGCTCAGTTGAGTTGTCAAATTTTATTTGAAATTTGTTAATTGTTTTAGTTTTTTAAAATTTAATTATAATTATTTATAATATTATAATACTAACTGATTCTTATTTAAACGGTTTCTATAATTATATACGAAATACATATATATTTCTCTATATATTTTCATATGCAATATACATATATTTAGGGGTAGGCATAACTCAACTCGAAAAAGAATAACTATTCAACTCGATATAAAAATACTCGACTCGTTATTTTATAAATTCGACTCGAAAAAATTTCAAATAAAGTTTGAGTTATAAAATAAAAATTCGAATAACTCAAATTTTTAACTAATTAGTGGGTCAGTTTTCAAGTTTGTGTTGAACCTCTCAAATCTGGATGATATATATATATCACATGTAAAGAAATATATATGTATTGTATATGGTTATAGAAAACTGTTTAAATTGAAAATAATTAGTACCATAACATTATAAATATTTAAAGTTAAATTTGAACAAAAACTCTAACAACTCGACTAAAAAAATTCAAATAAAATTCAAATAATTTAATATTTATATTTTATTATAAATATAATCATAAAAAATAAACATGCTTAAAATAAATGAAATGTTAAAAGTAATTTAATATATCAAAATCATGTACCAATTAGTACCATGCAAGTAGGTCCCGTTCAACCATGCTTCTCCAACTGCTGTTGGAGTGTTAACTGGAGAAGCAATACTGAACAGGTACAAACAACGCGCGTTTCAGGCGTTTTTCAGCTGAATATAACGCCTAAACGGGCGTTTTCCCGCAGCTAAAAAAATCTAGTTTTTTTTGCCCAAACGGACTTTGGAGGTTGAAGGGCGTTGCAAAATCTTTGGTACAAAACTGATAATAGATTGTACTTGTTGAAACTAGGGGTGATAACGAGTCGAGCTTAGCCTGAGCCTGGAAAGGCTCAACTCTGAAATAGTATTAGTAGGCTCGGTTCGAGCTCGAAGCTTATCGAGTTCGAAATTTTAGGCTTGAGCTCTAAGCAGATGGTTTGAGCTCGACTCGTTGCTTTCCTAAATTAATTTTAAATATTTTATTGAAGTTTTGAAAAATAATTTGTGAAATTTTGTTTGGAAAAAATAATATTTATTTTTAAAGTCTACAAATAACCATGATACATTTTTTAAACTATACAAATCCACAAGGAGAAAGAGATTTAAAATATTTAACCATGATAATAAGTTAACAGCACTTAAAAATACAAGTGTATATGGATTATATATAATTATTTCGAACATATTCACTAGCTTTTCGAGCCCAATTTGGGTCAGCTTGACTTGCTAAGGTCTCGAGCCTAGTACGAACTTTGATCGAATCAAGCCCGAATAACTTACGAGCCGGTCAAGCTCATTATCGGGTTGAAACGTATAAAAAAATACCAATAAATTCTGGTTTTTAAAAAATAAAAAATAAACTATTTATTGAAACAGGAATTATGATTCAGCACAAATAACGGAAGCCCTAAATTGATATGCTGGGGAAAAATGAGACTGGGTCAGAACCAAATTTGTACAGTGTGTGACATTTTAATGTCATTTTCTTGACAGCTAATGATTTCATGAGGAGTAAGGAACAGTGACCGAGAATTGGCGAGAAGTACGAAGGATCAGGACGTGAACTTGACGTTCAAACCCTGATTCTGAAAATATCAGGCGTTGACAAATTCAACCCTGGAAGAAAAACAACACAGCAAATGCCCCCAAGTCGCCACATCCCAGACGGAAGGAGGCAAAGAAACCGAGAACAAAATTCGGTTTAGATACAGTTGAGTATTAATTTGGTTGATATTATTACTGTTATAGTATTACAAAAACTGAAGTAAAGTATTGATTCGGTTGAGTATTACTATTATAATATTAGAAAGCATATGAATCAAGACATTATGTGTACTTTAGACATTATAACTTTTAAAGAACTTAATTATATCAAGTAAGTTATAATGGTTAAGTAAATATGTAAGTTCTTTAAATTGGTTAAATTATAATTTTACTCTTCCTAATATTTTTCATATTCCATATCTAATACCATGCATAATTATTGTGTGTGAATTCTTACTATATTATTTTTGTTGTCCTCCAGATTCCACAAGGTTTTGCCCTAATTAATCCGGACCGACCCGCATCGCACACCTGATTTTATTGGCTGAGTCTTTCAGTAAGGTTTTTTTGCATACACAAGGTTTCGAACTCGAGATATGCTTAAGCGATACCAAACAGTTTACTACTTAAACCAAGCTCGTCAGTGAATTCTTACTATATTTATTATGAGTTTAAATCTCATTTTACACGGGCTTTGTCGAGATATAATTTTATTTGCAATTAAAATGTACTTTTGTACTAATTAAATTTTAATTATATTATTTAAACATAAATTATATGGAATTGTGCTTGTGATTAGGGGTGAGCAAAACTCGACTCGAAAAAATCGATATTGTTTTTTTAATTTCGAGTTGTTCGATTTATTCGAGTCAACTCGAGTAATTCAAAAAATTTCGAGTTCGATTCGAGTTGAAATTTGCCCAACTCGAAAAACCAAAAAATCGAAAAACTAAATTTTATAGTTTTGCAACTTAGTCCCTAATTTCATTTTTCTTCAATTCCTCCTTCACTTTAAGTCCATTTTTGACCAAATTTGAACCGCATATTCCTAAACCAACTTAGAATACTTATTTACCTTCAATTTATATTTTTGAAAATAAATTTCATATTTTTCAATTCAGCCCAAAAGCTGGACAATTGAGACACAAAGGATAGGATAAGACTGAATACCATATTAGACTTTTTTTTTTTTACTCACCGAATTAAGGGTGTTCAAACATAATAGAAATCCGCTGTATTTTTTAATGTATTAACATCCTTACGTTAAAAAATTAGCGTTGAAATTTAAAATTAAGAATTTAGAGAATTAAATTATGGTGTAAATCCTTAAAGTCATACATTTATATAATTGATCGATTGAATATTTAAGGAATTAATCGATTAATCGAATTAAATTTTAATTCAATCAATTAATTCGATTTTAATTGTACAATAAACATCTATATAATTAACAAACTCACCCATAAAGATGTCTGGTATACTTAGTAGCCTTCGAAGTTTTATAATTGATGTTTTCTTATCATTAATCCTCGTAAAAAAATTAAAATTCTTATTATAATATAAATAGAGGTAAATCCATTGATAAAATGTAAAAAAATTTCTTTAGATAATTGAGTAAGTGAAAATAAATGACTGAAATTAACAATAATAAATGATAATGACATAACTTAGTGAAAATGTTCAGGAGGTTAACTTATAATTTTAAAAAAAATATTTAGAGGCGTAAATTAATTTTTTTTAAAGTTTAATTTACATTTTTCAAAAAGAATTGAAGTCCAACTAAATTTCCAATACTTTAAGAGACTTCATGTGAATTTTTAAAAGTTATGAAAATAAATTTTATTAACAAATATTCAAAAGTCTTAATGCTTAATATAAATTACTCAAAAAACCAAGGATCAAATTAATTTTTTAAAAATTTGAGGGATTAAATTATACTTTTCAAATTTTCAAGGGGCCATGAGTGGATATATTATACGGGGACATTTCAATAGTTATACTTGGAACTATTTCCGATGGACATGTCCTATAATCACCCTGTTCGGACTATCCTCCAAAGATTGAGAATTTCTGAGGTGAAACGGGTAATTTAAGGCTAAAATGAATCTAATTTGTTATATATGTAGCAGGTTTGTACTTAAATTTTTACCAAAGTTTGTACATAAATATTTACAGTAATTATAATAAAAATGGTATATACATAAAGTCTTATGACGTAAGAATTTATGTACCAACTAGGGGCGAGTAAAACTCGATTCGACTAGAAATTTTTTTATTTTTTTCAATTTTGAGTTATTCGAGTTGTTCGATTTATTCGAGTCAACTCGAGTAACTTGAAAATTTTCGAGTTTGAGTCGAGTTGAAATTTGCCCAAATCAAAGCCCAAATTTTACAGTTTTGTGATCTAGTCCATGATTTCATTTTTCTTCAATTTCTCCTTCATTTTAAGTCCATTTTCACCAAATCTGAACCACATATTCCTAAATCAACTTAGAATACTTATTTACCTTCAATCTATATTTTTGAAAATAAATTTCATATTTTTTCAATTCAACCCCTTAACTTTGTATGATTTATGAATGAATAATTTACATACCAGAAGGCAAAGTCGGTATTCCTTAGTGGCAGGGTTATATATAAACATGTTGACGTTTCCATGAAAACAAAGGATGCCATCGCACGAATTCAACACGTCATAGTGATCATCTCGAGGAATACCAACCATCCATGCGTAAGAATGAGGGATGGCACTGGTAGTATCTCTGTTGACCACCATGGAATCCATAAATATGTTCCTCCTATAACCAATTTTGGAATCAACAGATCCCGATCCGGCTATGACAAATCCAGGATCCTTTTTCCTTCGGTTCGAAAGATGGCGGTCCACGAAATTGAGATCGGTGATCGACCGGAACCATTGCTTAGAGACGTACTTGAATCTCACTAAAGACTTGACGGGAAGAGTCTCCAATATGTCCACAATCAGATCATGGGGAACTCCATGATCTTTACCTCTCAAGCTTTTGGTACCACTCATCTCTTTCTAGGTTTCACTGCAAGGAGATGAGAGGGAAGACTAACCAAAAATAGACTTCTAGCAGCCCTAACCCTAATATTCTTAAACCAATTAGATTCGTTTTCAAAAAAAAAATTAGACCAATTAGATTGATTAAAATTTATATACATATATATTTCAAAATATTTTATGTAACTAGCAATATATTATATTTATTCTTCGACGTTTATTAAGTGATTTAGCTTTAATAAATTAATTTCGAATTATTAATTGATTAAATATTTATCTAGGGGTGAGCAAAATTCGACTCATAATTTTTTTAAAAAAATCAATTTCAAATTATTCCAGTTGACTCGTAAAAATGTTGAGTTTGTCCGAATCGAAAAATCGAATTTTATAGTTTTGCGATCTAGTCCATGATTTCTTTTTTCTTCAATTCTTTCTTCATTTTAAGTCCATTTTGACCAAATTTGAACCAGATATTCCTAAATCACTATAGGATATCTATTTAGGTTCAATTCATATTTTTGAAAATAAATTTCATTAATATATAAGGAGAATGAATAAGCCATTTTTATAAAATATCCCAATTTAAATTTGTGTTTTTGAACCAAATAAAATATAAATTTTTAATGATTCTTTAAAATATACAATTTTATTAAATATTTGTTTTTTAAAATTAAATTAAAAATATTTGGAAAACATTTCATTCTAAAAATATTTTAATAAATTTGGTTATTTGTTTTTATTTAATTTTAAAATGAATTTCGAATAAATTCTTCTTCTATAAACATTAAAATTTAATATAATATAATGCAAGTTATCGTATTGTAGGTTTAATTACCAATATTGCGATATCAATTTGAAGCACGGACTCATTTATCTTAAATAAACATATCGTTTTTAGGTTTCAAAATTTTTTTATAATATTCTAGACCTTCTTCAAACATGATATTTACATCAATTATATTTAAAAAATTTATTTTATTTATAATTAGATCCAACAAATGTTAATTTCAATAACAATATTTTTACCAACTTTTTAACCACATATTCATAAAACCAACTTAGAATACTTATTTACCTTCAATTTATATTTTGAAAATAAATTTTCATATTTTTCAATTCAAATTTTTAACTTTGTATGATTTCCTCATTTCTTAAATCCCTCCTTCATTTTAAGTCAATTTTGACCAAATTTGGAACACGTGCTCCTAAAATACTGTAGAATACCTATTTAGTTTCAATTCATATTTTTTAAATTAAATTTCCTACTTTTACAATTTAGCCCCTCAACTTTGAATGATTTCCCATTTTTTCAATTCCTCTTTCGTTTTAAGTCTATTTTTACCAAAATTAAACCACATGATTTACTAACACTATATAATATCTATATAACTTCAATTCATATTTTTAATAAATATTTTTTTTGCAATTTAGTCCTTTAACTGATTTCTTTTGTAATTTTTTTTCTTTATATTAATTCATTGACTCATTTATACTCCCATCAATACTTTATCCCTAAAAGTTCCTTATTTAAAAATAACATTATAAATATATTTTATAAGTTTAGATGATATTTTTTATTAAATAACATTACAAATCGATAATAATAAATAATTACAATTAAATTTGTATAAGAACTCGATTTTTTTTTATTGAAAATCTTATTTTGCACCCTTGAAATTTTTTTACAAGTAT
Source organism: Hibiscus mutabilis (assembly GCA_019671005.1). NCBI lineage: Eukaryota > Viridiplantae > Streptophyta > Magnoliopsida > Malvales > Malvaceae > Hibiscus > Hibiscus mutabilis. The sequence continues at coordinate 8,714,827 of CM033719.1, forward strand.
AAAAATTTTAACTTGGATTCCCTTATTCAGTACCATTGATGGCAGCTCGAGTAGGACCACCTTACTCTTATCCTATATGTCTGTATTTCAACTTGTGCATTCATTCATATTACCATTATTGGAAGATAAAAGAAACAAATAGACAAACAAACAACGGAGACTTGGCTGCTAGCTACCAATCTTATCATAACTTAGTGTATGTTTATGTTGATTCAGACTGTCCCTTTATGGTGGTTTCTTCAATCGTCGTCCCTGGGTAATGATTCCGACCCAGTTTGTAAAATTTTTAAATTTTCCAGGATTTTTGAAATTTTGATCCGTTGTTATCCCAGTCCATTTCCTCTGTAACCACACAAGTACACTTATATCAGCCTTAACCTTCCTATGGATGGAATGGTCCAAAAAAGTAGTTTACCCTTTCAAAATTTAGACAATTTTTGAGCAGTTAATTATTTGAGTGGACAATGATTGAAGTGTATTTATTTATCATTTGATTTTTTATATTCAAATTGTTTCTTATAACTAAATGAATGTATTGATTCCATTTTTTTTCTAAGCGTTAAAGTGAAAGTTGGACAGATTTTGGTGAAATTGTTGAAAATAAAGTAAATTTTAGATTATTTAATAGAAAAATGAAAGATATATTATTGTTATTCTAACTTAAAATGATAAGATGAGAAAATAAAATATATGATTTAAATGTGTTTATTATTTGTAATCAAAAGAAATTATTTTAATTTATAAAGGGTGTAATGATAAAATAATGTATTTTTTATTTTATTTTCTCTGTTTTTTTTCTCATTATCTACCAAACGAAGCAATGGAAATAAAAATATATTCTTATTTTTTTATTTTATTCACCATTACATATTTTGTTATTATTAATTTTCTTTGTAATGATAAATTTAATACAAATGGAGGCAGAAGATTGCAAGATGGTTTTGCGACGTGTGGGGGGTAATTCGAGATGCTTGTGGTCTTTGGGTATGTAGTTTTGCCAAGTTTGTCGGGGTTTGTTCATTGGTGAAGGCCGAGTTGTGGGGCATATTTCAGGGATTACTTTGTGCTTGGGATCGTCAATTACGGTATGTTATAGTTGAATCAGATAGCATTGAAGCGATGCATATGGTTCAGTCTAGTTCTTATGGGCAAGGTACGTTTGGGCTAGTTTGGCATATCAAGGAATTGTGTAGCCGGGATTGGGTGATATCTTTTGCCCATGTTAGACGTAAAGGGAATCGGGTTGCAGATCGTATGGCTCACTTGGCCGTTATGGAGACTTTGAAGTTCGAGTGTTTGATGAACCTCCAAATATGGTGGAAGGTTTGGTGTTACTAGAGATGGGTGATCCCACATAGTTTGAGCGTATGTTTGTTTTTCTGTAATTCGTCTTAGTTTTTTTTATCTTGGTTGAGCTTGTTTCTTTCGTATTTTTGCAATATTTGCCATGTGTACTCTTTTTCTACATTTAGACTTAAAGTAATTTTTAATGAAGCACGTGATAAATCATTTTTTATCAAAAAAAAAAAACTAAAAGTAGGGAGTTTTTGGTAGGTAGAAGAAGTGTAGGTGGACGGAAAAGTAAGAAATGAATTTTGAGTTGGTTTAGTGTAGAAGGAAAGTAAGTGAAAAAACAGAAATGATAATTATTTCCCACCAAACATATACAAAAGAATTTTTTTATATTTGTAATAGTAAGAAGAGAGAAAACCCATGAAGTATATGTATCTATAAGATGGGTAATTTACATTTTAGATCATTGAATTTAACATCCCCTTTTATTTACATCATAAATTTTTTATTTAATCAAATTACATTATTTAACATTTATTATTTATAAAATAAGTCATTTATATTGACACCATTAAATAAATTTAACGAAAAAATTAAAATTGATATTTTTATTTAACATATTTTTAACATCTCATCAACAAATAATGTTTAAACAACAATTTAAATTTAGGCTTATATGAAATTTAGTTATTTTTCATTTAAATTTATTAAAATGAAACATTTCAAAAATTTATTACAAAAAATATTAAAATTATCAATTAAACATTAATTTGTGATGATATATGAAAAATATGTTAAGTAAAAGTGTTAATTTCGGTTTTTATTATAATTATTTAATAATGTTAGTATAAGCGACTTGGTTTATTAGTAATAAAAGTTAAACGATGTAATTTGATTAAATTAAAAGTTTGTAATGTAAATGAAACCGGATGTTAAGTTCAACGATCTAAAATATAAACCACCCCTATAAGATGAACAATTATTTAATGTATTGTTAGTTGAAAATATTTTTATAGGTAGTGGTAAAATTATGATACGTCTTTATTATACATTTAAGAATAAAAAACCATGAATACTTAATTAATTAAAGTGCATAATTGTGTGTACTATAATGAATCGGATAATGATACATCATCAAAATAAATTTAATTTTAAAATTTAATGATGACGTGTCATCATATGGTTCACTGACAGTATATATAATTATACATAATCAAATATTAATCCTTACAAAATCTATATTACTTCAATTTACAAATGATTTGATGGTAAGTAATAATATAATTTGATTTTATCATTGTTATTCTGAATATTCTAGCGTGATTATATGATAATATCTATTATTTACTTGTAACTTTTAAAAAAATATTCACCTGATTTAGACTACAAACCCAAATTACTTCGGAAAAATAACTTCATGCCGTATTCCTTTATTTATTATTTTTTTGAAAAAGGAAGTCTGCATATATATAAATTAACCAAAAATAGCGTCATCTACAACGATGGAGGCAATACAATCAGGGACCTCATCAACAAAATTAAAAGGTTCATTAAATTCAAACATACAATGAGCTAAAAAGTGTGCGGCTTTGTTTGCGTCTCGACCTACGTGGGCAACCTTGATCGAGTGATGGGAAGCCAGGAGAGATTTTCCTTCGGCAAGGAAAGCAGCAGCAACCGAGAGATCCTGACATTTGGAGGACAACTTGTCTACGATTGCCAAAGAGTCACCCTCAACAGAAACTCGATCCCAACTGTTTGCTACTGCCATGCGAATGCCTTCCACAAAAGCACAAGCCTTCACAGTTTCAGCTGAATGGGAACCCTGAAGTAACACAGCTCGTCTATCCAGCATAAGCCCATGACAATCTCGCGCGATAATTCCAATGGCAGCTAGACCTGAATCTGCAATGTAAGCACCATCCACATTTATCTTAATTCACTATTGCTTGGATGACTTCATCTAGATGCTCGGCTGCAAGGAACCCTTTGAATCTAGTTACCAAAAGCAACAGTGAATTTTGTTGAAAGTAGCTGGGCATAATCCACAAACACCCGAGCAGGCTGCAGATGAGAATCATGAACCATCTTGTTTCTTCTATTCCATATATTCCAAAGCAAAATCAAGAAAAGAGTAAACTGATCCTTGGGCATTTTTTTCAAATATAGGAAAAGCCATCCTTTGCAGCTTTGTACAGGGCTTTGTGGAAGAATCTGAGAAAAAGCACACATATCAAAAATCTCATTAAGCAAAGGGCAATCTCTAAAGACATGTAACATCGATTCTAAGGCTGAATTATACATCGGGAAACATCAGGGCTTAAGCTTGCTGCAGCCATCTTCTGACCAATAGAGAGAGCATCATAGCACAATCTCCAACCAAAAATTTTAATTTTTGAAAGGGTAGGCAGTTTAGCTAAGGCTGTCCAAATAGGGAATACATCTCATTCGACATTCATTTCCTTCATTTATCAACTGTGACAAGATCTTGTAATGTAGGAACCAGACGAGTGATGGCCCAAATTATTCAGGATTTTTTGGGCATCATTACTGTAAAAAACATGGTTCATTTTCCTTGCATCCCAATCTGGCTCATCATGCTTCATAAAATCCCTAAATTTAATCGGTTGCACATGGTTATCAAGATAAGAACCTGTAATGTCCACTGCAGAAGTTTCACCCCATTTGTTTTGGAACATACTAGTTTGACTGTTGATCCTCACTCTCCAATGAAAACCAGTTTTAAAGACTTTTTTTGCCTTAAAGATGTTGCTCCATACAAATGAAGGCCTATTTCCTAGCTTAGCTTCTAGCACATTGCAGTTTGGAAAATACTTTGTTGACAGACCTTATAACAAAGGGATTCCTTGTTGCACAGTAATCTCCAGACCTGTTTAGTAAGCAGAGCAAGGTTGAAGAGCTTTAAGTCCCTGAATCTGAGACCCCTACTGACTTTGGTGTACAAAGCTTGTGCCAAGCCACACCACGTGTGTCTAACCTTTTTCTTTGGCATTTTCGGACCACCAAAAGGCTCTCATTAAGGAAATGATGGGATCCACAACACAGTCAGGTAACAAAAAACATGCCATAGCATAGGTGGAAAAACTCATGCAACTGATTTTAAGAGGACTTCTCTGCCCCCATAGGATAATAAGTTCTTTGTCCAACCTCAAACTCTCTTATCAAAATTTTGAAACAAAAAACCAAGGGCATCAGTTTGTTTTTCCCCACAATGAGAGGTAAGCCCAGGTAGTGTCACAATTCTATTTCCTCTCGCATAGCCAAAGCTTCTTTAATTTGCTCCTTATTGTGGTCAGCCATCCCATTACTGAAGTAAATAAAAGACTTATCAACATTTGCTTTCTGCCCAAAAAAATACTCATAGATAGCTAACATATCTTCAATCTGACACCTTCCTCCACTGAATTTTTATGAAGAGCAAACAATCATCAGCATAAAGTAAGTGATTCACCCTGGGACCGTATCGGCTGGCTTTAATACCTCTGATATTTCTTTTAGTCTGTTCCTCAAGCAACATGGTAAAAAGGCCCTGTGTGCAAAAAGGAAAGAGGTAAGGAGATAGGGGATCTCCTTGCCTTAAACCACGTCCAGGCCTGAAAACATCTGATAGATGACCATTAATTCAAATACAGTAAGAGACAGATGTTACACATGACATAACAAGATTAATACAAACAACAATAAAATTTAATTTCACCATCACATCATAAATGCAATGCCATTCTACCCTATCATAGACTTTATCTATATTCAATTTAATGGCAGCCCCTTTATTTTAAGGCTATTATTTGAGCCATTTAAGTAATGTAAAAGCTCATGAGCAACCAAAACATTATCAGAGATTAAACGATCAGAAACAAAAGCGCTTTGGTTCTTAAAAATACAGTCGGGCATAATAAATTTCATACGGTTTACCAAAGCTTACCATTGGACGGAAAAATGCATAACTTTTTACCCCCATCACTAACATTAATGACTCGTTAATGTATGTTATCTAAGTTACTTAAATTTGTTATGACATGCTAGGTTTGTTTATAATTTTCACATAATTTTAAAAATATTGCACTTAGATTAAAGGGTAAACCACCTATTTGGTACCTCACTTATTCTCGTATTTATGTTTTGGTCACCTAACTATTTTTAAGCAAAATGATACTTAATATTACGTTTTGTTTCTATTTTGGTACTTCCTCCGTTAAAAATTAACCGCAAAGCTTCCATGGATTTTATTATTATTATTATTTCATTTTTGTCTCATTATAAAAATGTCACGTTAATTTTTAACAATGTGTACTAAAATAAAAACAAAACATAACGTTAGGTACCATTTTGCAGGGCCAGTTATGAGATTTTAGTAGCCCTAGGGAAAACTAAAAAATTGGGCTTCTAATCAAGGATTTAAATTACGGTTGCGGTTGTATTTTCAGTCGTATTGTATTTATCACGATTGTGGTCATTGCAAGTATGATAGTTGTGAATTTTTTATAAATAACATATGCTATTGTGGACATAATGGTTGCAGATATTACGGTTTCGGACTATTTCACTAACGCTATATAACGCTCGTTGTTGTAGTTGCAGACCCTTATTTAAATTCATGTCCCTAATAACAAGTACTGTAAAAAAAATTAAATTTTAAGAGTATGTCTATAACAACAAATATAAAAAAATTAAGTCTCTTATAACAAATATTGAAAAAAATAAATTTTAAAAATATGCTCATAATTATAAATATTTTAAAAAATAGCCCTTAATAATAACTACTGAAAATATTAAAAGTATTAGAAAAAATTAAGGAACGAAGAGGCGATCATCCGAGATAGTACGAGAATCATCGGATCACATGAGAAAGACGCGTGGTGAAACACGATGCGGGGGTTGTCGTGGAAGGTGCGTGGTGTGGAGATATGATGCTATGAGGAGCGATATGCGACAACACCAAGATGAGATGATACTTATTAACAATTTTTGTATTTTCTTCGTCGATTGGTAAGTTTAGTGGTGTAATAATTGTTTGGTGGGTCCCTCAGTGTTGAATAAGTTTGTTTCTATTAGTGGAATTTTTGTTGTAGAGGATTGGGTGGGTGGCGTTATATGCTTCTTGTAGTGTGGACGTAGTACTATGAAAACTGTAGTCTGCTTCTTCTTTTTTGAGCATTCATTGATCGGTGAGTAAATTATACTTCTCCTCATGCTTGGAAGTGTTGTTTGGATGTGTGATCGAACTGTGCTAAGTCTTTGTTGCTCTCGGTGTGGCTCGAGTTATGCTAGCGTTAGTGGTGCTTAGATTGGGTTGGATGTTTTGTGCTTCGATAGCTTGTTTGGAGATATGATTTCATTTTTTTGGGTGTTTGTTCCGTTTGTGTTTATATCTATATATTAACACGTGTATTTTTTTTCTCCAACTATGTTTAGGGGGTTTTAATGAGGCATGTGTTAACAGTTTCATGTATGATTTTGGCTCTTTCAATAAAATCATACTTTATTGATAAAAAATTTTGAATTTTAAAAGTAAGCTCCTTATAACAAATATTAAAATTTGGGTTCCTAATAAGTAATAACAAATATTAAAAAATTAGACCCTTAATAACAAGTATTAGAAAAAACTTGAATTTTAAAAGTGCCCATAATAATAAATATTAGAAAAAAAATTGGGCCCTTAATAACAAATATTAAAAATTATAAATTTTAAGAGTATGTCCTAATAATAAATGTTGGGGGAATATTAGGCCTCTAATAACAAGTGAAAATTGAGCCTTATAATTGATATAAAAAAATATGTATGATACACTATTAAAATTCTGAGTCCTGAGCAGTTGTCCCTCCTGTCCAGGCCCAGATATAACCATGCCATTTTGACATAAAAATTCAGTGACCAAAATAAAAATACGCGATTAAATAGAGTATAAGAGATATACTGAAAAAAACAAGTTTTTTTTTATTTTTGAATTTTTAAACCATTCACATAAATATAAAATCTTTGTAATGTCTTATCCTCGCCAAAGAAAAAGCTGAGATTGATTGGAGATGAAGAGCCGAATATGTTTTTTTTTATTGAGAGTGGTGACATGTTGTGATCGACAATAGTGGTAAGTGGTTGTCAGAGAGAGGAGCTATTGCTTTGTATTTAAGGGTCAATTTGATATATTATCTAAAATTTAGGGGTTAAAATGATTGTAATAACCCATTTCACCCGGGCCTTAAGCCCACTAACCAAACCCGAAAACCCATTACCCGGATCAAACCTGGATCTTAACTGACCCGACCCGGTAACCAAATAAAACCCTAAAACAAAAATACCCTAACCCAAAATAACCCTAATTTGTCAGGCCACCGCCGCCACTCTCCTCCACTGTCGCCACCAGCTTCTTCCGGCCACCCATTTTAGACCAAACCATAAGTCAACCGAAATCCCTAAAATCACAAAACCCTAAATCAAAATAACCATAAAAATAAAATAACCTAAACCTATAGCCACTCTACCAACTAAACCCTAAACCAAACTCATCATATCCCTAATCTACATGCCCATCATCCATAGCCGAACCTATACCCTGCAACACCCGGCAAAGGACAGATCCGCAATCAAAGAAGGAGATTTGTTTTATTTTTTTGTCCTAGATCGGTTATAAAACCGAAGGAAAAACAAATGAAAAAGGCATGGAGAGGGAAAAACAGAGAGTTTTAGAGCTTTTCGGTTCTGAAAAATCTTGTAAGAAGGGGAAATTTCAAAAAAATCTTGTAAGAGGATTTTTGAAGCATTAATAAAATTTTAAAAACAAAAAAATAGTGTTGTTTGAATCAAAGTTTAAATCCCGTTTCTAGGTTTCTAGTTTCAAATCCAAATTGTTTTCTTAGTTTTTTTTAAACCCGGATCGAACTCAAAAAGGGGAAGAAAATAAGTAAGTTTTAAGACTTACTTGGTTGCTCGACTGTCGCCGTCGTGAGGCCATTCGGCTGATGACGACAAGAGGGGCCCCGCTCTGTTTCAAGAGTTGAGAGAGGAGAGGCTGAGTGTTAACTTAAGGTTTGTTTTATTTTGTTTAAACTATTAAAAAAACATGTTTTAATTTGTTATTCATTTTTACTTGTTATTCCCGCATCCTTTTTCATTTTTTTATTTTAATCTTGCACTTTTATTTTACTTGTTATTCATTTCGGTCACTATATTTTAGTGTTTATTTTTAGCATATTATTTCGTTGCATTCATCTTGCATTGAATCATCCATGTTATCCCCGTTGCATTCCTATTTTAATCTTGCACTTTTATTTTACTTGTTATTCCCGCATCCATGTTCGGTCACATTCATGCATTTAGTTGCATTCATCTTGCATTGAATCATTTTTGCATATGTCATACGTTTAGATTAAGTGCATACACCAAAATCACCATGCATTTAGGATAGAGACAAGCATTTAGGCATAAAATTAGATGCATTCATGCATTTTTGTTTGTACATATAAACATATCCTCGAAGAAGAGACCGAACATCCTCAACATGGGGGCAACGACACGATGGCCAACCTTAGTCATGGAGGAGGCCAAGCAAAAGATGCTGGAACATCTAAATAAAAGGTACCAGTGACAAATTTTTTGAACAATTACTGACAAATTGTTTTTTTTCCTTTGTAGGATTTGATTTCTCCGACAATGGTGTGGTGGACACCAACATTTTCCAGATTCTCACTCTTGCCAACAGAAATAACTCATTTCAGATCCTGCCCTCTATCAATAGAGAAATGGAGCAAATTTTTTCCAGACATCGTTTCGCTGTCAATGGCACAACAATTCAACATCTTGCAAATCATGCCTCCGTCAGTAGTGGTATACCAACTTAATGTAGATCTTGTCTCCGTCGGTGGTGATGCAAATCAAATTTTTCATACGAATCCTATCTCTCCGTCGGTGGTGTAGTGGATCTCATATTTTGCTGATCTAGTCTCTCAGTCAGTGGTGTAGCAGATCAAATCCTCTCTAGGTCTTGCCTCTTCGTCAGTGTTGCAGCTAGACCAAAATTTTACTCGAAATTTACTTTTTATTATAGTTGTAGCAAAAAAGAAAAAAATCAGATCACAAATTATAAAAAGTAAAAAAAAAGTCCAAAAAATAAAAAAAAGGAAGAAAGAAAGAAAGAAATGAAAAAGGTAAAAAAAACAAAACAAAACAAAATCAAAATCAAGTTGTTATCATTTGCCGATCTTGCCTCTCCGTTGATGGTATAGTAAGATCTAAGTTGCTGAAATCCGATCTTACCCTTCCGTTGATGGTGTGGGTAGATCCAACTTTATAAATTTACGGTTCTGCCTATTCGTCGATGTTGTAGCTGAACCAAGTTTGCCAAATTCCGATCATGCATCTTCGTCAAAGTCGTAGCTTGATCACAAAGAAACCAAATCTATGATCCTGCCTCTTCGTCAGAGTTGTAGCTGGATCAAATCCTCAGACCTTGCCTCTTCGTCGGTGTTGTAGCTTGGTCAAACTTAACTTTTGGTTCTGCCTCTTCGTTGGTGTTGTAGCTGAACCAAGTTTGCCAAATTTTGATCATGCCTCTTCGTCAGAGTCGTAGCTTGATCGCAAAGAAATCAAATATCTGATCCTGCCTCTTCGTCAGAGTTGTAGCTGGATCAAATCCTCAGACCTTGCCTCTTCGTTGGTGTTATAGCTTGGTCAAATCTAACTTTCGGTTCTGCCTCTTCGTCGGTGTTGTAGTTGAACCAAATTTACTAACTTTCGGTCTTGCCTCTCCATTGGTGTTGTAGCTAGACCAAATTTACTAACTCTTGGTTCTGCCTCTTCGTCGGTGTCGTAGCTGGATCAACATTACTAACTTTAGACCATGCCTCTTCATCGGTGTTGTAGTTTGGTCAAAATTTACTGTCTTTCAAGTTTTATCAATGTTGTATCTAAAAAAACTAAAAAAAAGAAAAACAAAAACAAAAAAAGAAACGAAAAAAAAAGAAGAAAAAAGAAAAAATTCAAAAAAAGAGAAGAAAAAAAATAAAAAATTCAAAAAAAAAAACAAAAAAGGCAAAAGCAAAAAAGAAAAAGAAAAAGTTTTCAATTTTCTGATCTTGCCTCTTCGTCAGAGTTGTAGATAGATTGGACATTGAAGCTTTCATCCATCGGTCCTACCTCTTCGTTAGTGTCGCAGCTGTATCAAATTTTGTAGACCCTGCTTCCTTGTCAGTGCTGCAACTGGATCAAGTTTTCTTTAAATATTAGCTAGTCATCAATAATGCATCAAGTTGAACTCATTTTGCTTCCCCAACAGACAACCCCCTTTATTTTGAAGATTTTGCTTCCCCAAGAGTGACAAGGTGGATCAATCAAGGCAAGAAAGAAGACGTGCGTCGAAGAGAAAGAAGATCTACCGAAGAAAGAAGACATGTAGCAAGGGAAGATAACCAGCCAGACCGGATGAAACGGGTCAATTTTAGTCTTTGCTTCGTTGTCGTTACACAACAACAAGCAAAGAAGGGCAGCTGTAATAACCTATTTCACCCGGGCCTTAAGTCCACTAACCAAACCCAAAAATCTGTTACCCGGATCTTAACCGACCCAGCCCAGAAACCAAATAAAACCCTAAAACAAAAATACCCTAACCCAAAATAACCCTAATCTGTCGCGCCGCCGCCGCCACTCTCCTCCACTGCCGCCACCAGCTTCCTTCGGCCACCCATTTTAGACCAAACCCTAAGCCAACTGAAATCCCTAAAATCCCAAAACCCTAAATCAAAATAACCCTAAAAATAAAATAACATAAACCTATAGCCACCGTACCAACTAAACCCTAAACCAAAGGAAAAATAAATGAAAGGGGACTGGAAAGGAAAAATAGAGAGTTTTAGAGCTTTTCGGTTCTGGAAAATCTTGTAAGAAGGGGAAATTTCAAAAAATATCTTGTAAGGGGATTTTTGAAGCATTAATAAAATTTCAAAAAACAAAAAAATAGTGTTGTTTGAATCAAAGTTTAAATCCTGTTTCTAGTTTCAAATCCAAATTGTTTTCTTAGTTTTTTTAAAACCCGAATCGAACTCAAAAAGGGAAAGAAAAGAGGTAAGTTTTGAGACTTACCTGGTTGCTCGGCTGCCGCCGCCATGAGCCCATTCAGCCGATGACCGGTATGATGACGGCAAAAGGGGCCGCCGCTCTGGTTCAAGAGTTGAGAGAGGAGAGGCTGAGTGTTAACTTAGGGTTTGTTTTATTTTGTTTAAACTGTTAAAAAAACCCTGTTTTGATTTGTTCTTAAACCGGCCAAAACACAAAACGACGCCGTATAGGCCAGACCCGACGCGGTGACCCGGTAACCCGGGGAGGATCCGCATTTTTTCTTAATGGGTTAATTACAAAAGTACTCCTCCTTTTCCTTTTCCGTTTACATTTCCGTCCGTGGTATAATTCCTATTTCAGTCCCTGTTCTTTATTCCCGCATCCTTTTTCATTTTTTATTTTAATCTTGCACTTTTATTTTACTTGTTATTCATTTCGGTCACTATATTTTAGTGTTTATTTTTAGCATATTATTTCCGTTAATTTTAGTTTGTTTTCTCCTATTTTACATTTTGTTCATTTTAGTCCTTTTTATATTATTTCATGCTATGTAATTAGATATTCATGCATTTTAATCCTTAAACTTTAGATTCATGTTGTTTTATGGGTGTTAGTGTAAATCATGCATCATCATTATTATTATTAATATTATTATATGTATATATCTTTGTAGTATTTTTATAATGTATTTAGTTATATTAGGAGATTTTATTATATTTTTAATATGTACGTATTTATTATATATGTTATGTAAATAATATATTATATTATATCTATCATATATGGTACTTTGTATCAAATATGTAAAGGTAATATATTTTTGTACGTATATCTTAAGTATATATATTTATGTACATACTAAAGTTTTTAACATTAACGTATATATATAAATATATTTTACTTATTATAATTTGTTAATATAAAATATATTATTTTTACTACGATGTATGTTATTATATATACGGTAGATATGTATTCGTGTTATTTGTCACATATATTTTGATACAGTATAGTTTTATTATTTCGTATTATAGTTTTACATATGTTTTTAATATGCATATTTTATATAAGTGTCATGCTTGCTTCATTTTTCGCTTCATATTTTGTTCATACATTTTACTTTATTCGTATCACATATGTTGTTTTTTTTAAATCAAAAAAATGTTTTTTTTAAATAAATTTTGAATTTTAAATTAGCATTTAAAACACTCGATAAGTCATGTCCCGGGCGCAAATGGATGTGATGTTTTTTTAAGAAAATGAGAAGTCGTGTCCCGGGCGCAAAGGGATGCGGTTCTCTCGATATTTTTGGCATTTAAGAATTGTATTTTAAATTTTAATCGAATTCGCAATTTCCAACACCAAGACTTTAAATAATCGGCTAGGTACCAATTTTGGGCGGTGTGGGGGTGCTAATCCTTCCTCATCCGTAACCGACTCTCAGACCCTAATTTTTGAATCTCTGGTTTTATTTTGGTGTCCGGTCTACCATTTTTGAAATGATCGGTGGCGACTCCACATTTTTTAATTTGAAATCGGGATGGCATTTTTTAAATACATCAAAAGAAATTTTCAAACGAACGAACAATGAAATTTGAGCGCCGGACGGATTTGGGTGCTTACAATGATATTTTATCTAAAGTTTAAGGATTAAATTAGTGATCAAAATGTAACTTTTTAATATCGGTGATCAAAAGAGAACACTTATAAAACAAAAAATGACTACTTCTATAATTTATCCAAAAGAACTAAAAGAAAAAAGAACGATACTTGGGCTACCAAGCCGAATATTCCAAGGTCCAAAAACTAGAACAACTTTGAAGATAAAAGAATAGAAGACTTGGCGTTTGACTAAGGATCCATTTACGAATAATTTTAGAGTGAAATTTTAGGTGAAAAGCGGTGAGAATGGTAGTATAAAGAGAAATTAAAAATTTCAGCATTTTTAAAAGTTTAATTTAAAGAATAGATCAGGTGCAGAAACTAATTGAAAAAAACGTAATTTTTAGTTGTTCGGTGCAATTTTTTTGTTGGCGCTTTAAAAGCCGGTTTGAAACCCGTTTCTGAACTGGGCCTAAATACTAGTAGTTGTAAACGGCACGCCGTTAACGACTTCGAATGATTCCTGTGCTTCTCTCGTAAAATTAGGCTTCAAGGATTTGCATCTATCAACGAGTTTCAAAGCTGTTAGTGTTCTAATTTTATACTATATACTTTTTTTAAATATAATTTTATACTGTATACTTATATCTGTACAGTACTGCTTTATTATTATTATTATTTTGAAACCCACTAGGATTAATTTAGTAATTCGTACGAAAAATTTATGGTTTGATTCTTCTATTTTATTGCTAGTTTTGTGCTTGTTTTTCTTATATAAAAGTTTCGTTGTAATTTCTTTATTTGAACATATATTATTCGGACTTGGTGTAGTGTTGAATACAGATAAATGTTTGGTATGAGTATTTTCGATTTTTAATTATTTTTCTTATATGTTTCGAGTATATCACATTTCATACTTGTGTCCATATATATGTTTGATATAGGTCTCGAACAATGACACTTTGTGAAAAATGAGTCTATTAGATAACATAGGAATGTAAAAAAAAATACTATGTTTTTACGGTGAAAATAGGATGGTGATGGTTATCGACGTTTCGGGCGGTTTACTATTTAATTTGGATTATAAAATATAAATATTGAAATGTGGAGACTAATTAATAATTTATTTTTTTTCAAAAAAATATAACAAATAAAGATAAAAAATTTCCCCTAATGGGGGCAAGAGCCCCTCCCTAAATATAGCTAGATTCGTCCCCAGCCACCGCCAAAGTCACCATGGCTTTAAAACTGAAAAGCATGTAGGTACAGCTTATTTGCATGCAATTACCAGACAATAGACATGAAGAAAGTATGCCCCTTAACAGAGAATGTTCCCTCCACCCCAAGGCACCTCTGGTTTTTTCCCCCAACCAACGGATGGACACGTGGGTTTACTATGCCCCACTTCTGCAGACTGCCACGTGAAATCAGTGTGCGTATGTTTACACGTATTGCCTACCCAATGAATGTGGTACATTGCAACCTCGCAATATATTCTGTTAACTTAGCTATTTATTACGGCTAGTTCCTACTTCCTAGGTAAGGATTTTTTTTAATAATTCCTACGTAGGAAGGGAAGGGGAAAATTGTAATGGATATTGAATCCATAATTTAGGAAAAGAGAGAGTCAAGTAAATTTTTTTAACTATATGTTGTAGAGATTTTTGACCCTAGGTAAAGAACCTTGAAATAAGGTTTAGACAAGAAAAAAATACATAAAATATTATCAAATTATATTAAGGAAAAAATTTTGATATACAGGCCGCGTAAACTTTAGTTTATACGTGTCTTTTAGTTTTAGGGGTTAAGGTTTTAGTTTAAGGTTGTAGGGTTTAAAATTTAATGTTAGTGTTTAGAATTTAGTGCATAGGGTTTAAGGTTTAGGGTTTAACTTTTAGGGTTAGGGTTAAAAATTTAGGATTTGGGTTTTTAGTGTAAATACACAGGCTTGTGTAAAATTAATTTTACACAGTCTGTGATCAAAGTTTTACCCTTATATTAATGATTGCAAATTTATAAATTTTTTGTGTAATTATCTAATTAGACAACATTATTCAATTAAATAAGGATTTATATCTAATATACTGGCTGTAAAAACTTTTAGTTTCTACAAGCTCTTTAGTTTTATAGTTTATGGACTCAGTTTAGGGTGTAGGGATTTAGAATTTAGGGGTAATGCTTAAGATATAGGGTTTAGAGGTTAGGGTTTAAGTTTTATGGTAATATGTTGAGGATTTAGGTTTTATCCTATAAACCTTAAATGTTAAACCTAAACCCTAAATTCTATTCACAATCATTGAATTTCAAGCTACTAAATTGAGTCCTTAAACCCTAAACTAGGATGCTTGTAGAAACTAAAAGTTACCGCCACTATATCAAATAATTATCTATTAAATAAATTAAGAGTTATTATCTTATACACTGGCGGTGAAAAATAAAGTTTTTACAAGTAGGGTTATTTGGAGTTTAGGGTTTTAGTTTAGAGTTTAGAGGTTAGGAATTTAGGTTGTATGGTTTAAAACTTAGGTTTTGGGTTAGAGTTTTAGGGTTAGAATTTAAATTTTAAATTTTGGCTTGAAAATAAGTATATTTATCTAAAAAGATTACATTGTCAGTCTATTGATTATTCACCCATAAATTATTACAATAATGTTGTGTGAAACTACATAAGTTCAATTACATAAAAACATTGCAAAATTGTAATAATTCATGTAATTTTCTATAAATTTTCAAATCAATTGACTTATAAACTTTTTTTGACACTGTTAATGATTTGGACTGAGCCCTTAGGTGTAACATTAGCATTATCAAATTAAAATACAGATATTAAATCAAGGGTTATGAGTTTGATTAAATACTTAAAAAGGGGAACAAGGTGAGGATGTTGGGAATTTGTTTTTTTTTTCTTTTTATTAATATTCTTTTATTATAGTCGAAAATATACATACATATTCTAAAGAAAAAGTTAAACAGTTGGTAGCTGCATGAATTACAAGCAGTAAATAATTGCAGTAAATGAAGGTGAAATCTGATATGATTTGAGAAACCCCACGGATAAAAAAAAATAGCAGGGTTTGGTTAGGGAGCAGAAATGTTCTGGTTGCTGCACTGCTGGATGGATTCTTCCCCAAATCTGTAACTCATGGGCACATATTTTGGGAAGGACAGCTGGATTCTTTCCAAAATCTGGCTGGGAGTCCTCCTTGAGGTACTGGAAATGGCCCATATTGGATCCCACTTTCAGACCCCACCACCTCCCACCTGCAAATAAAACATCCCCACAACTCCAATTAGGCGGGGACCAAACCGACTCGTTAGACGACTAATTCGGAATTAAGTTTTGCAGAGGTCTAATATGAGACGAACCTCCCCGTATTTTGTAGTACTATAATCCGAGTGAATTATACCTGAATTGTGTTACTAGATGATGGATCAAAATAAGAGCCTCCAGCTTGGCTAGTTCGTTGCCTGGACAGGCATGGACGCCATTGCCAAATGGCATGAAGGTATTGGGTTTTGGAGCTGCCTGCTTGAAGCCATATCCAGAAAAAACAACAATTTTAAGCCTTTACCAAATCCATTACTAATAGAAAATTGCTAGAATCTTTATAAAAAAAACAGTAGGTACCTCAAATCTGGATGGATCAAAGTGTTGAGGTTCAGAAAAGAATTCTGGATTATGATGAATATTCCTGAACAATGGCATCACTTTCCAACCCTTGGGTATTAGGTATCCTGAACAGTAATTAATTAATTAATGTCCCCTTAAATCCAATACATGTCTTTAATTTACTTACCCTTATATTCCACATCAACTACTGCTTCCCTGAATGTGAATGATATGATGCTTGCCATCCTCAGGCTCTCTAGTAGAACCTGAAATTACTCAAAAAGCTTAGAGGTTTTCCTGAAACAAGATATATGACTTTAAACAGTTCATACCCTATGTGTAAGAGTCATGTTCCTTGTTTGTGCCCATGTTAGATGCCCCTCTCCTCCATTGTTTGACTGCTGCATAGCCTTTTGCTCTGTCTGCAATGATTTTCGAGAACCATAAATCGAGACGAATCGATTCACCCGACTTTAAATTTTTCAGGCATCTTTAAGTGGAATGCCAGAATGATTTACCTTAACGGCTTCTAGAAGCTTGGGGTGATCATGGAGGAACTTAAGAATCCATGTTATGACACTGGCTGTGGTGTCCTGTGCAGCAAAAAGCACTCCGATGATGTTATCAGCAATTTGATCTTCAGACAAAGTTTGTCCCTTGTCATCTTTGAAGTTCAACAAATGTCCCAGAAGATCCTTCTCCACCAACCTTTTCTCCTTTCTCTCAGAGATTATTTCACCCAGAATCTGATTCAGCCTTTTCCTTGCCTTTTCAATGAGGGAAAAGAAAAGAAATTAATATCTCAGAATTGCCATGTATGCATATATACTTGCATACACTTGTCTTTCTATGGTAAGGTGTTCTTACCTGCCGTGCTTTATGATATGCACTCCCAGGAATTCTTGTAGGAAAAGAGTTGTAACCTTTATCCACTATCCTGTAGTTCTCCTCTAACTTCTCTTTGTAGCCTCCATCTAAGTGTCCAAAAATGGAAAGAATGCCGACATCCAAAGAGAACTGCAGGAAATCCCATCCACGTGTTACAAAATTCTAAAGGGACACTTTAAACACATTAGAAACATGTTTAAAGATGCGATCTAATCTTATTGCCTTCTTCATCTCGGAAAAGGTGTTTACAACTTGTCCAGAGGCAGCCCATGAGTCCAAGGGAGAGAGAGCTATGCGTTCGATATCAGGAATCAGCTTCCTGATGGAATCAGGGGACAACGAGCTTTGAACCAGCTTCCTTAGCCGAGTGTGGTATTCACCCTGGTGAAAAAAGAGCGCACATGGGCCAATCATCTCCTCTTTGCTTCTGGGGTAAGTTGGTTTGAACAAGTGGGCGCGAGTCACCAGCACGAACCTTGCAGCTTCAGGGCTAGCCAGCATAACACACGGACAACCAAGTATTCGGGTTTTGAATATTTCACCATATCTGGAACATCAAAACGAAAAAAAACAAAACAATGACAGAAACCATACGAGTTCAGTATGCCAGACAAAGGGAAAATGAACAACTAACAATACACCAACAAAGCCTGGTAAGGACTCAACTATAAACAGCTAAACGCCTTCTTTGTTTTGTAAGAAAGAATATATTTGGGTCTTGAGAGTAAAGCTGAAGAGTTTCTCCAATATATGGCCAACCCATTGAACCTGGTGGAAGCTTAGATCTTCCTATACGAAACCCTCTTTTCTTCTTCCTTAGAAATGGATATGAAAGAAGAGTTGAGAGAAAGAGAATAACGTAAAGTAAAATAAAAACTGTAGTTTCCATTACACAATGAGATTTTGGTGTTGCAGCTAGCAGGCAATAGGTTATGGGGAAAAAACATAAACACAAAAGGATTAGCGAAAATGGTGGAAGATGTATACTTTGGTTTGAAGTTGAGAAGGTTAGGGGATATGGGGGTTTATATAGAGTTGGAATGAATGTATGGCAGAAAGTCTGATAGGGACAAATGAAATATTAGTGGTTTTGGATGGATTTCTCTATATAATTAGGTTTCATTAGAAGTTAATACCAACTAACAAGCTATAGTTATTTGTTATTGGGTAAACTACATCAGTAGTCACCGAACTATAGTTTCTTTCCTATTTTGGTCACCAAACTATTTTTTTTGGCAAAAACATCACTAACGTTATGTTTCCTTCCTATTTTGGTCACCGGCTGTTAAAAACTTAACGGTTTTGCTGACGTGGAATTTTATTTTATTTTTTAATTTTCCATGTCATTTCTTCTCTCTCCACATAAGCAATATATGTTATTTTATAATATTTTTATTTAAACTAACAGGATGGTGACACGTGTCACTGCCTATTAGTGGAATAAAGGACTGAAAAATCAAGCCCCTTATGCAGCCAGAGAGATTCGACTAATAGGCAGTTACACATGTCACCATCCTATTAGGCAGTTACACGTGTCACCATCCTATTAGGCAGTTACACGTGTCACCATCTCTGGCTGCATAAGGGGCTTGATTTTTCATTCCTTTTATTTCACTAATAGGCAGTGATACGTGCCACCATCCTATTAGTTTGAATAAAAATATTATAAATTAGCATATATTGCTTACGAGGAGAGAGAAGAAATGACATGGAAAATTAAAAAAAATAAAATAAAATTTCACGTCAGCAAAACCGTTAAGTTTTTAGCGGCCGGTGACCAAAATAGGAAGGAAACATAACGTTAGTGATGTTTTTGCCAAAAAAATAGTTCGGTGACCAAAATAGGAAAGAAACTATAGTTCGGTTACTACTGGTGTAGTTTACCCTTTGTTATTTGCCTTCTATCACCCGAGTGACTGAATTTAGAGGAAGAGTTTTGGGGACAACATAATTTTTTATAAAAAAAATTGAGGTTTTAACGAAAATTTTTAAAATTTTAGAGGGTCTAACTAACAAGCTATAGTTATTTGTTATTTTAACTTGATTTATTGCTAAAATATCACGTCTTAATATGAATTTTTAAAATTTTTGAAGAATTAAAATTCAAATTTTCTAAAATTTTAAGGGGTAATGACCTCTTAATCCCTTAAAGATTTCGCCCTTGTTATTACCTACGCTTTTAAGTTGTATTTCAACTCTTTTTTTCTTTTTTACATATTTAATATTTGACGTTGAAAAAAATCATCTAAATAAATAATTTCAACAACTAATTAAAATGTTAATGTAATAATGATTGATCAAAATGTTAATATCAATAAGTGTCACTTGTTTTACCTTGATTTATTGTTAAAACTGTCACGTCAGCTTTAAATACCAACTTTTTTCTCGAGTGACAAAATGGTTAATGGTCCAAAAAAAATTCATGGACCAAATTGAGAAGAAGTGATAAATGCAAAGGCCAATTGATATATTAAGCTTATTTATTACCAATTTGAGAATTTTATACTTAAATATTACTTTTATGAAATATTATTAAAAATGATGCATTTTGTAATTTTCTCTGTATGTATCACTTTAGCTGGGTTCACATGCACTAATTAACATTTTTTTTATTTGCGTGGTCATATTTGATTCACGGACAATGTGGTGTAACATTTTCTTGTCACTTAGAATTTTACGTTTGCAAGATAATGTAATTTACAGTTAGTCAAATTGTGGTCTTGGTTTCTGTATTATGTTCAAATTTGGATATTTTAATTTGACAAAAAATGTAACGACCCGGGTTTCAGAACTCGAGGGTCGGGTTAAATCGGAGCATGGGCTTCGCTTTTGGGTCGAGATATTGGGCTTTGAGAGCCTTGTTGGGCTTGAAGAAAAGCTTTGGGGCTTGTGTTGTGGGTTTGTTGTTGGGATAAGGTGAAAGTAAGAAGGGCAAATGGGTAAAAGCATAATTAAAGACAATGAAAGCCGATGGGGGGGCTTTAATTTCTGCAGAAAAGTTGGAGGGTGAAGTCACCTTTGTCCCCTTGTCTTCTCCCTGTTTCTCATATCCATCTTCCTACCCAAGTTGAAGTAAAATGTGTAATCTTTGAGAGTTCGAGTAAGAATCTCGTTTGGGGCAAGAAGGAAAGTTTGTTCAGCTTTGAGGGATCTACACACCAAGGTGAAGATGAGCTAAAATGGTGGAGATTGAGGTTTTGATGGGGTTAGTGTGGATGAACGGGAATGATCTTTGAAGGCTTCTTCCTTAACTATAATTCGAGGTTAGTACACTACTAACTCATATCGTTTCCTCAAACTCATAAAAGTAAGCTTTGTGTATATGTTTTGGTGTTTATGGTTTGATAAGCTTTGGTTGATCCCCTTTAATGGTAAAATGGAGATTTGATGTTGCTAAGGCTTAAAATTGGTAGAAACCCACTTAATACCTTCACAATAACTTGTAGAATCGATTTGGGGTTTAACTATGGGGGTTAAATAGGGTTTCTAGGTGAAACCCAGACCTAGAGTTCGAAAATCGGGCTTGCATACTGGTACTGGGGTTAGAGTATCGGTATGCCTTAGTGTAAATGGGGGAAGAGTTGTGAGGGGAGTACCGGTACGCTTCTCTGTGTATCGATGCCCCTTGTAAGGTAAGGATTCCAGAGACGCCTTCGTGTACCGGTATGCAATGGGGCGTATCGGTACGCACTGTTACGTTGCCTGGAAAGGCTTTGAGTACCGGTACGGTACGTAATTTATCGGTACTCCATTGGGTTAATTTCTTCAGATCTAGTGGGGGTATCGGTACTCACTGTTGCTTGCTTAGAGAGGCTTAGCGTACCGGTACGCGTTTGTGAGAGTACCGGTACAGGGAGATTCTAATACCAATGATGAGTATTGGTACGGTACGTAGCGTATCGGTACGGCTTGGGGTCTAGTTCTTTCAAACCTAATTAGAGTATCGATATTCATGTGGGAGTATCAATACTTAGAGGGGAGTACCGATACTCACCTTGGAGTATCGATACTTGCTGGGTAATCTGCCCAATAATTTTGAGGTGGCATTTGGGGGTGTTATAATTCGAGGCAAAGGGCATTGGGGGCCCGTTAAGGTGTAAAATGAATATTAAAATTGAGAAATAGAAATTTTAACCCCGTACGAGTAATGAGTGATTAATGACTTGGTAAATGTTAGGTAAATTATGTGAGGTGGTAAACCATAGGGATCCTAGGCGGATCGTGGATGTTGTGTGGTAATCTAGGTCCATGTTGTGTGCGGAAAAGGGCGTCTATAAGGTTGAGTCTTGTCGGATAATAAGATAAATTAATGAGAATGGCTAATGTGTACTTTATAAATATGCTAATGAATAGATAATTCAACGGGGTGATGTAATAACTGATAAAAACCATAAGGCTATGGTAAAGGTGTTAGAGCTGTGTGCGGTAAGACCCTTGTGTCGAGGTATAGAGCTGTGTGGTTACTAGGGTCCTTGTTGTGTGCTGATGGGACGCCTAGATAGTCGAGTCATCCATTTTTATTGGGATTTGGATACCCTAAGTGTGTTGCAACACCTTGAAGACTCACGAATGTAGGATCCCGATGCTTTGTGGACGCGAGCCTCATTCGAAGATGCTTGATGAGAGATCCTGAGCATGAATGTAGGATCCCGATGCTATATGGACGGTGGCCTCATCCACTTGAGTATAGGATCTCGATGCTTTGTGGACGCGGACCTTGCTCAGAGTATAGGATCCCGATGCTATGTGGACGCGAGCCTTACTCGTAGTGTAGGATCCCAATGCTTTGTGGACGCGGGCCTCAATCAAGTGTAGGATTCCGATGCTTTGTGGACGCGGACCTCACTTAATGTTGTTGGTGTCATCAGTGTGGTGCTAGGTAAACGTATGAGATACTTGTACGAGCTGTGTACGTGATCATACATTCATAATGCCATGTGTTTAGGCGGATATGGTAGCGTCATTGTTATCTTGCTATGATATCATTCTTGTTGCATTGCTTTATTTATGATTTTCATGAAGCATGGTTGAGTGGCGGTGTATCCACTGAGCTTTGTTAGCTCAACGATCGGAATCGTTGTTTCCATTCCCAGGTTAGTAGGTTTAGCACGTTCTTGAAGGAGCATCATCTGGGAAGGATTCCAGCGCCTCGTCTCTTCAGAGTACAATACTTAGGTCTTTGGGATTTGTATTCGTAGGAACCTATTGTATATTGTAAATCGTATTTGGATTTTCAAACTATCGAGTCAAGGGTTTATAATGTAATTTTAAAATGAGCTCTATTGTATATGTTTTTAATTATTTATTATGTTTTATTGGGCTGTAATTAAATGGACTCTCAAAATAGATTGTGGATTAGGCTAAACTATGTTAAAATTTCATAATAACGGATTGGGCTTGAGGCCCAAATGTGACATCCAGGTCGAGGGTGTTACAAAAAATATCTACTTATACATTTATAATATTTTTTGTTAATCCAAATTGTTAATATCATAAACTATTCAGTCAAAACGCAACTACTAAATTATATCTTCAAAGTGTAAATTCGGAGCTCTAGAATAATCAATGACTAAAATTAAATTTTGACTGTAACGACCCAGATTTTTGGATCCAAGAGTTGAGTTAACCCAAGGCGTAGACCTCGTCTTTGGGTCGAATGTTGGGCTTTCGGGAGCCTTTTTGGGCTTGCCATTATTGTTGGGCTTGCTTAGTTGGAATTGGGCTTGGTTTAGGATGAGAATGGTGAGGGGTAAGATGGTAATTTCATAAATGGATGACAAAGAGGCTGGGGTGTTTAATCTTCTCTGCAGAAAAGTGAACCTTATGAGATCATCTTAGTCATTTTGTCCCCATTCCCCTTCTACTCTCATTTCCTTACGAATGACCCAAAGTTCAAGGTCAAATCTTTGAGAGTTTGAGTAAGAATCTCGTTTGGGGCAAGAAGGGAAGTTTGTTCAGCATCTCAAGATCTTTTACCCAAGGTAAGATTCACTTAGAATTGTGGGAGAATATGTTTTGCCGGGTTGAAGAGGAAGAACAAGAATGGGCTCTTGAGGGCTTCTTCATCAGCTTTAATTCGAGGTTAGTACACTACTAACTCTCATAGTTCCTGGAAATCATGAAGTTAAGCTTTGAAGCATGTTTGGTGTTTTTGGCCTTGGTATAACTTGTGTGATTGTTAATGGAAAATCTTAGAATTGTCGTTGTAATGGCTTGAAATTGGTAGTAATCCACCTAAAACTATCACCAAAACTTGTAGGAATGATTTGGGGTTTAACCATGGGGTTAAACAGGGTTTTTAGGTGAAACCCGCACCCAAAGTTCGAAACTTGGGCTCGTGTACAGGTACGGGGACCTGAGTATCGGTACACCTTAGTATATAGGGGATAATGGTTGTAAGAGGAGTATTGGTACGCCTCCATGTGTATCGGTACCCCTTGCATATTAAGGATTCCAGTAGCGCTTTTGAGTACTAGTACGCAAGGGGCGTATCAGTACCCACTGTTATATTGCTTGGGAAAGGCTTAGTGTATCGGTACGCGTATGTGGGAGTACCGGTACGGTGTGGATCGGTACGGGGCAATTCTAGTACCGATGATGCGTATCAATACGGGGGTTTAACGTATCAGTATGGCTTGTTGTACCAGACCTTTCAAGTCTAATTTGAGTATCAGTACCCATGGGGGAGTACCGATACCTAGAGGGGCGTACCGATAACCATATAGGAGTATCGGTACTCGCTAGGCATTCTGCCCAAGAAAGTTGAGTTTATGTTCAGGGGTTCTATAATTCGAGGCAAAGGGCCCTAGGGGTCAGTTAAGGTGTAAAATAAATATTAAAATTGAGAAATGGAGTTTTAAACCCCGTGTATGAAATAAATGGCTAATGACTCGTTATGTATATTGGGTAAGCTATGTGAGGTGGTAAACCCATAGGGATCCTAGGTGGATCGATTAATGTTGTGTGGTAATTAGGGTCATTGTTGTGTGTTGAATGGACGCCTATAAGGTTAAGTCTTATTGAAAAGATAAATTAATGAGAACGACTAATTTGTACATTCATAACATACTAATAAATAGATAAGCTCAATAGGGTGGTATAATAATTGATAGAAACCATAGGGCGGTGTTAAATGTGTTAGAGTTGTATGCGATAAGACCCTTGTGTCGAGGTTGAGTGCTGTGTGGTGGCTAGAGTCATTGTTGTGTGCTGATGGGACGCCTAGATAGTCGAGTCATCCCTTGTTGTTGGGATTTGGATACCATAAGTGTGTTGCAACACATTGAAGACTCCCGAATGTAGGATCCCGATGTTTTATGGACGCGGGCCTCATTCGAAGATGCTTGATGAGTGATCCCGAGCATGGATGTAGGATCCCGATGCTTTGAGGACGCGGACCTCACTTAATGTTGTTGGTGTTATCTGTGTGATGCTAGGTAAACGTATAAGGTACTTGTATGTGCTGTGTGCGTGATCATACATTCATAATGCTATGTGTTTAGGCGGATATGGTAGCGCCGTCGTTATCTTGCCATGATATCATTCATGTTGCATTGCTTTATTTATGATTTAGAAGCATGGTTGAGTGGTGGTGTATCCACTGAGCTTTGTTAGCTTAGCGTTCGGAATCGTTGTTTCCATTCGCATGTTAGTAGGTTTGGCTCTTTCTTGGAGGGGCACCATCAGGGAAGGATTCCAGCGCCTCGTCTCTTCAGAGTACAATATTTAGGTCATTGGGCTATGTATTCGTAGGAACCTATTGTATATTGTAAATCGTATTTGGATTTTCAAACGATCGAGTCAAAGGTTTACAATGTAATTTCAAAAGAAGCTCAATTGTATATGTTTTTGAATATTTATTATGTTTTATTGGGTTGTAAATAAATGAATTTTCATAATAGATTTGTGGTTTGGGCTAAACTAGGTCAAAATTGTTTGGTTGAGTTTTAGCCGCGAGGCCCAAATGTGACATCCGAGTCGTAGGTGTTACATTGACCCTTTAGAATACAAGCCTCATGTAATTTACTCATTGAGTAAATATATACTTAAAACTATAATATAATATTATGACCCAAGAAAATGCAAATACAATATATATATATAATATGCTAAAAATAAATAAAATATAGAAAACGAATCACGTGAAGAAGTGAAGCAGAGGCTTGAGGTTGACTAGCAAATCTGAGAAAGATTTTGTAGAATTAATATATTTTTTGAATTACTACTTGTTTTTGAAGAAAGTCAATAGTCTGAGATGATTGGCTTTTGTAGTATCCATGCATTCCCAAGGTTGATCGAATATAGTAGATGCACGTGGCAGTAATTATCTGCTTGTTTTGAATTTGTTTTTAAATATTAATTATTTTATATATAACAGCAAACATTAATTTTTTTTTACATATAATAGTAATTATCCATGCACTCTTTATTGTATGTTTAAAAAATATTTATCAGGTAACTGTTGCTTTTTTCTTAACGAGATTTAGAAGTCGATTGCACTGCACGACAAATTTAGTAAAATATTTTTAATTGAAAAAATCGTAAGTCACTAAAAAGGAACGATGAATTTTTTTCTTATTTAAATTTAATATCATTTATTCTTTTTGTGACATTTCGAACTCGTTAATTTTTTCCGATTACTTTACTCATTTACTATAACACTTCATAATAAAATTGTCACTTTAAAAATATTCTTTTTCAAGAACAATATCCCTACAAAATTGCCGAGAGTAGTGGACTTTGTCATTTAATTTTAAAAATTATAAATACTGAGAATTTTTCATTACGAAATCGTAAATACTTTTATCTCATTTCTAGAAAAGATTTAACTTCATAATAGAAAAGATTTAACTTTAAAAATATAAATACTGAGAATTTTATCTTATTGGTCGGCTGATACTAATCTTATCTTCTTTTTATATGTATTTTATTTCATTTTTCTTACTCTCTGAGGATGATATATATATATATATATATAGCTAACACAATTACATATATTTCTTAAATTATACTTAGATTTAAATTAGGTTTTTTATTAAACAAAATAAAATCAAACAAAAATAAAGTTAAATGTTAAGACCAACTTCTTTATGAAATAACACATCAATAACGATATGCAAATCAGTAACGTCAAGCATTGACTCGCTATATTTAAATTAGATTTTTGATGACAAGTAGAATTAATTTTATAAGTTAAAAAGGTAAATCCTAGATTTTAAAGTTTAAACTCTAAGCTTTAAATTTAAATACTTAACGTTAAATGTGATTATAAATCCTAAAATTAGCAGGTTTATGCAAACTAAATGTGATTATAAATCCTAAAATTAGCAGGTTTAAGTCTTATATTGACTTGTATTTAAACATTAATTTTGAACTTAAATGATTTTAATTGATCAAACTTGTCAACAATCTCTAGAGTAGCTCTCAATTGACACTCTATCCCCTAGGTTGTAGGTTCGAAACCTATTAGGAACAAATTCCCACTCCCCTAAATAAAAATTGTTCAAATAATAATAATAATAATTGATCAAACTTGTTTACTTACGAGTAAGAGTTCGTCCTCAATTCAGGTTCAGATTTTGAGTTACAATGTTGGTTTATCTAAAAAAAAGTTATCACTAAAACATTAAATGATTTTTTTGTCTCATTTTAATATTCAAACTATAATTTTTATTCAATTTATCTAAAAATATTATTAATAAAAACATAGTATGTTGTAAATTTTTATTGGATGTAACTATTTTTTTTTAGATAAAATGAGATTTGAATAATAATTAAGTATTGAGAAAATATGAAGTACCAAAAAACAAAAATTGATAAAATTAAGCCAAATTATGAATAAATCGTATTGAGAAAATAGATATATTTAAAATTTTAATAGAATTAATTTCCGTTAAAAAGTACAAAAGGCATCGTAAAATAAAAATGAAAGACCCGGACTCCAGAGTAGCTCACTGAGCTCTACCGTATTAGAGACGGAGCATGTAAGGCAAATCGAGTTAGCTCGGCCGAAGCGGGAACCATTAGTGATACGGCGGTGCATCATAGCTCACAAGGTCGCACCGCTATAATCTTCTCTCTAAAAACAACCAGATCAGCCAGGGCCCATACCGCGTCACGGTGGACCCACTGGCACGAGCGAAAGTAGACGTGGAAGCTTGGCCAGTGTGAGAAGGCAATAAAATCTTATGACATGTTTGGAATGCGGCTAAAAGATCGTAAATTTTAAAATTAAAAATAATAGACTTTTTAATAATATTTTTGTTAGTCTTTTAGAGTTTTTTTTGCAAGTTTTGATATTTATTTTTTTTTGATAAATTTCAGTTTAGGACAAAATATCAAAACTTATAAAATAAATATCGATACTTATAAAAAAAAACTTAAAAAAATTAAAATATTATCAAAAAGTCTAACATTTTTAATTTAAAAATAAATTTTAAACTTTATCGTCTTCTAGCTGCACCCTAGAAGACAAAAAAAATTCCCGTAAGAACATGTAAAATCAAAATCAAAGCGGGCATAAAATAGAACAATCGGGTAGGGTGAGTCACGGTCAAAGCATAACTGAACCGTGCACGTTTCCTAAAACTGGTGATCGACATCGAGAGATGGAAAGCTGAAATCAAAGCCCGTTCACGTCTAAGCCGTCCGATTGAGCGGATGACGGTCACCAAATATTATTACCGGATGCTGAGTGTGCAGTAATAGAATTCAAATTGATTTAGGGCCAGTTGGCATTGCTTTTAAAAAATGCGATAAAAAGTATTTTTAAAAAGTATTTTTTGAATTGTTTGGTTTAAAATAAGAGTGTTTGGTATTACTGTCAAAAAAGTACTTTTAAGTAGATAAAATATCTATTTTAAATATTTTTTAAAAATATAAAGGATTAGTGATATAAACGAGGATATATAAATAATTTTACTTAAAAGTACTTTTAAAAAAAAACTAAAAATTTTAGCTTTTTGATAAGTACTTTTTAAATTAAGCTGAAAAGTAAATTTAACTTGAAAAATTACATGTTTTTCATTATTTTTGATCTTAAATTAATTTTTTAAAGCCAAAAATTAATTTGAAAAACAACGAAAACAAAAACAAAACCTTAATCATACTAAAGTTAAGGTTTTAGAGGATGTCAGATACATTAATACTTCCTTTTCAGAACACGTTGAATTATTAGCCATGTAATTTGCTTACCTGCTAGAAAACTGATTAGAACGATCATGAAAGATTTTGGACCACGACAGGTAGCCTGGGCCTAAACTATCAATAACCCTGTATTCTTAGATAAACAATTACGTTTAAACTCGCTCGAACTTATAATTTTTTAAATGTTACAATACATGGATGTGTGCAGTGAGTTTTGATGAGAACATCTGTATCTCCATTTTCGATAAAAATAAGTTTAATTTAATATTGATTTTTGGTATTTCTTTTAAATTTAGTGTGTAAAGAAAAAAATTACATATTTATTTGAGAAGAAATTTTTTTGGACTCATTTTTTTAATTTTTAGATTCGCCACTATTATAACATCAAAAGTGCTAATCAAAAGAATCCAACGAGTGATTCTAGTGAAAAGATGATGATGTTCATTCTAAGAGACTCGAGTTCAATTAGTTTTGTTTGCAATGTGTAACTTATAATATAATTAAAAAAATATAAATAAATATTATTTTGTAATTTAAAACTAATAAAAAATGTCAACCGAGCAATTTATAGAAAACCTAAGTATAATCTGTGGGTGGAACCTTGCAGTTCATGACTTACAAACTGAAAAGGGGATGTTTAGGCCAAAAGCAAAGAAGCTAGAAAAAGCAATAGCAAATTATGTCCTTGAAAACGACTCTACTAATGAAGTAAACAAATAACTAATTACACATTTTTTATGTATAATTTCTCTCATTACCCTATATATGTTCTCCGAGTTTTAATGGTTAATTTGCTTACCTAATCAAACTATTAATTAATTAAAGAATAAAATTTTAATACACAGATTGTATAAAATTTATTTTCTACATATTTACACTAGAAGATCCAAATCTTAAATTCTTAACCCAAAAACTTAAAAAGTTAACACTAAATTTTAAACTATATACCGTAAATTCTAAATACTACTCTTAAATTCTAAATCGTAAAATCTAAACTTGTAAACTTTAAACCCCTAACCCATAAAACTAAAGTTTACACAACTTGTGCATCAAAATTTTGTCCAATCAAATCCCAAACCTCACTTTCCAAATTTAACCATGCACGATGCATTCCAACGTTTCCTTCTACAAATTAACAATGGTTAAGTATAGTCATAAAAAGTACTCTTAAAATGATAATTTAAATTCAAACATGAATTATAAAACAAATATAATAAAAATTAAGGTAATCTACACCAGTATTCACCAAACTATTATTTTTTTCTATTTTGGTCACCGTCCGTTAAAAAAACTAAAGGTGATGCTGATGTGGATTTATTTTTTAGAGTAAACTACATCAGTAGTCACCGAACCATTGTTTTTTTTCGGTTTGGGTCACCGAACTATTTTTTTAACTTCAATTGCAATTAAATTTAAAAATCAAACTAAAATTATTTTCCTACTTTGTTTGGAAATAAACAATAATTATCTATTTATAAATGACTAGTAAGTTCTAAAAATTAAATTTATAATATTTATTTATGGTAGATTATAAATTATTTATTTGTATTTTAAAATTAAAACAATAAATTTGTAGAATTTATAATATTTTTAGGACAGAAAATTTATTTATAAATATAAATATTATTTTAAAATTTTAAACATAAATAATTTATAATTTATAATTATCATAAATAAATATTATAAATTTAATTTTTAAAATTTAATAATGATTTTATAAAATAAAGAAATAATTATTTTTTTATTCCCAATCAAAGTAGGAAAATAATTTTAGTTTGATTTTTAAATTTAATTTCAGTTTAAGTTCAAAATTTGTTTTGATAGTTATATTAGAATTTTAATTTAGTTCAGTGGTTAAGCATCTTAATCAGTCCAACAAGGATATGGGTTTGAATCCTTTTTTCCGTGTCAATCTCATTTTATTTTGTGTTGGTAAGTTAGTATAACTTACATATAAATATGGTTAAAAATTTCACAAGAATGAGGCTTAGCTTAGTGGCTAAGCGCTTGGACCCTCATGCTAGAGGTGGTGACACGTGACACCATTTTATTTTATTTTTTTGTTTTTCTTTGTTAAATAAGGATGTAATAACACGTGGCACTACTTTACCGGTTGAATAAATTTTTTTAAAAAATAATATGTGGATGAGAGAGAAAATAATAGAAAATAAATTCACGTCAGTAGATGATTTTACCAAAAAAATTGTTTGGTGACCAAAACATGAAAGAAACAATACTTTGGTGACTATTAGTGTAGTTACCCTAAAAAATAAATACACGTCAGAATTGCCATTATTTTTTAACGACCAGTGACCAAAATAGGAAAAATATAACGTTACTGACGATTTTACCAAAAAAATAGTTCGGTGATCAAAACAAGAAAAAAAATAATAGTTCAGTGATTACATGTGTAGCTTACCCTAAAAATATATATATAAAAAAAAAACTCTTTGGACATCAACAATAATTCAGGCAGCTTATCTTGTCTGTTATTTTAATAAAATTGCTTCGATTTGGTGCATTTCGCATGTCAATTTCCACAATTGCCACCATTCCCCACAGTAAATTAAGAAATCGGAGATTCTTGTTATGGGCAGGTTTTGACCTAAATTGATCCAACTGGTTTGGCTTTATCGATTTATTGGGATACCTAACATACTTTCGTAGTTTCAAATTTGTACAATCCAAAATGTCATATTATGGACGATAGTACTACTACGTGAACTAACCAATATCGACAAACTTTACTAACCACTATTTGGCACAACATAATTAAGAGTACGATATGTTTAACGGACATGAACATCTTCATGATGTTTTCTCGACGACTTGAAAATAATTGACAAAAGGTCACAAACTGAACTGTGCAAGGTAAATATAGTTAGGAGTGAGCAAAATTCGACTTGATTTGAAGAAACAAAATTTGTTGACTTTGACTCAAAATTATTTTAAATAAAGTTTGAGTTGTAAAATAGAAATTTGAATAACTCGAAATTTTATTAATTAGTTGGTCGATTTTTAAGTTCAAGTCAAGCCCCCCAATTCTACCTCCTATATATATACCACATATGGAAAAATATGAAGAAATATATATGTATTGTATATGAATATAAAAAGTTATTTAAATTAGAATCAATCTACATTATAATATTGTAAATAATTATAATTAAATTTGTACAGAAACTCGAAAATTGTTACTCAATGTAAAGGTGGCAAAAATTTCAAGTCTGATATGTATCCATGCATGACAAGGGTTTGCATATATTTGATGGGATATATGCAAATTAGTGAATGTTTTCTTGAATTGATAACCAACCAATGATTGGGCAACACACAATCAACTTATTCATCATCTTTTATTCCTTTTGTTTCGTAAGATATTGTTCAGAAATTCGAATCAGAACTGGTCCAAAATCAAATCATATCCAGGAGATCCGAGGTATGGGAGTGCTTCGAAATTCTTTTTCCTATCTCCATGCTTGTAATCATGCCAATGTTTACTATAGAATATTGATGGACCATATCATTTTGGGACATGTAGGCTTACTAGGCTGGTCTTGAAACAGAAAAAAAAAAGAGATTGAAAAAAAATCTTCATATAGATTTCATTCCATTTCAAGATTGGCTAAAGAGAGAAACACCAGAGCAGTACGGCACTGTAAACTCTCATTCCAATTCTCAAAGGATGGGCACTGCAAAAACATGGCCAAATATGCACCATTTGTTCCACTTTAATCCCCAACCCCCCAATGCCGTGACACAATGCTGATGCATGAAACGATTATAGAAAGAAGCTATTAATCTTTAGTGTACATATACGACATAACGGTAAAAAAGAGATGTATTTAATGTTTGACTGAATAGTCATGTTGATCTTTGTTTTTCTTAAAGCATTTTAATTTCAACGTTTTATTTATAGCAAAAAAAATGACCGCTCGATAGATGAAAACTATTAGTTAAATAATAATAAATTACTTAAAAATACGTGACAAATCTCTATAACAGTGTACGATGACATGACAAAGGTGTAGACTTGACAGAATGATACATTAGTCAAAAAGTAATTTTATAAAACTATATGAAATATAAAAATTATTTTATGTTGCTAAGTAGCTTTTGACATTATACCTATATATATATATATATTGAAATAGCTGATAAACTCCATTTCTGATTTAGCTTGGAAAGATATATGATTCGATCGTTAATGGCATCACTTTCAAGAAGCTTTGGTGTTGTACGGCACTTGTTTAACACACATGGTTTTAGGCCACTGGCTTTCCCATAAAGAAGAGGTGACTGATTTGCAAGTTTTGAATTCTAGCTTATCTATATCTAGATAGAAAGCAGCCCAACGAGATGCTCCCAGGTTAAGGTATTCATTATGTCAAATAATGATTTTGGTCCCTTCTAATGTTCTCAAATTTGAAATTTATTCTTTGTACTTTAATTTTTCATAATTTGATTTCTATTTTATTTTATAAACCTAGTCTAAATAATCAATTCCATTAATTATTCAGTTAAATTGCTGAAGTGCATTTTCCTTTTAAAAAAGAAACACTTCTTCTTACTCATCATTCTAATCTGAAAAAATAAATGGTCTTGGTTATTTGAACCAGCTAATTATATATTATCAAAATAAGGAGATTAAATTAGGTCAAATTAAAATATAATAAAAAGGTTCTGGACGGATTCAAAATAGCTAATTACTGTTTGGACTAGCTAAAAATGAAAGTATGTCATACGTCCCTCTATTATATAATTTATTTACTAAATTAGTAATTTCTTGGCTCAAGGGCTTAATTGATTAAATTTTTTTGTTCAAAGGTTTAATTGGGCGCAAAAAAAAAGTAAGTTCAAAGGCTTCTTACACCCTTAAGCCAAGAATCAAATAAGGCTACATTTTTATGGAGTTAACATTTGTTGTTTAAATCATTGGCCAACTAATGACATTATTGGAATAGAGAGATCAAATTATAAAATGTATAAAGACTAGATCTAAAATTTAAAAACAATGGAAGTACCAAAATTACAATTTGACCTTTCAATTTACGGTGCTTTAAAATCGTTTATACAATATTTCCATTTTAAGACATTGAAATTTGGAAATGGAAGATTCGATAACCCATACCATTCAATGTCGCTTTCATTGTTCCAAGACTTTAAGTATTCAGAAATTAAACTTTATTGCTGGCTTATTTAATCTCCATACAAGTGGAAATTTTAAGAATATAATAACTTTTTATATAATTATTTGATAGTATACAAAATGATAACCTAATGACAATATATAATTAAAACATATGAGGATGGATTAAAATTATTTGTGAAATTAAAAAAATCTATTACCAACATTTAGAATAGTATTTTTTTTTAAATATTGAATACACAAATATTATAAAATTTAGAGTACACAAAATAGTCTATTTCAATGTCATTTATCATATTTAGGATTTAGGGGTTATGATTGTAGGTCATAGAGTTTAGCGTTTACGGTTTAATATTTAGGTTTGAAATAGATAATATTGTATAGTCTAAATCTTACGCAGCTTGTGTAACAAATATTAATTTCTCTGAAATTTATTATATAGGCAATTATTTGATATATAACATGGAACTTTTTTACAAACATTTATAAAATAATGACAAATATTCTTACAATAGATTTAAAAATTAAATGAGTAAAAAAATAAAACATTTATAACCATGTACTCATAAAAAAATTCACCAATGGGGTTGATTTAAGTGGTAAGCAGTTTGATATCGCTTAAGCAAATTTCGAGTTCGATACTTTATATATGTAAAAAAAATCCCGCTGAAAGATTCACTCATCAAAGTCAGACTACTACGCGAGTCGATCCAAATTAATCAGAACATAACTTTAACAAACCGAGAGGACAACAACAAAACCTCTTCCACCATCAATGACAATGAACCTACTATAATCCTTACTTTATATGTAGATTATCTTCTTTTTGCAATCAGTTTCCTAAATCGAGACTTATTGAATTATTGTTTTGACATTAATAGACATGTGGTTCGCTAGAGTTTGCTCGTCGCTTATCATATGGTTTCATTTGATTACAACTTTACCTTCTCCAATGTATTTTTACCACGTACAAAGAAACAATGTAGAAGAAAACAAAATCAAGATCCTTAAATTCTTTTGTTTTGAATTTCAATTATTAACCACCTACCACTTTTATGATATATTGTAGGGTGAGTATTTGATCGAGTTGAGTAAAAATATTTTAAGTTAGTTGAGTTGATGAGTCATAATTTATAATTCTGACTTTATTTGAAAATTTTTCAAGTTAAGTTTATAAAACTCGAGTCGAGTTGTTCGAGTTTCTGTTAAAACTTAATTGTGAATGTTTATAATGTTATGGTACTAATATATTCCAATTTAAACACCTTTCTATAATAATATACGATATATTTCTTCATATATTTTCATATGTGATGAACATATATCATGCATAGTTGAAAGATTCAACTCAAACATGAAAATCAATCCACTAATTATTAAAAATTTCAAGTTATTGGAGTCACATTTTATAACTCAAATTTTATTTAAAATTTTTTGAATAAAATTTATAAAATTATAATTCGAGTCAAGTTGAGCCGAGTTTTGTCACCTCGAATAATAGAAAAATCATTTTTTTTCCGAGTTCAGTCGAGTTTTACTTGCTCATAGCATATAGTACTAAGAATTTTGTTAATTTCACTACTACTATAACAATAATTTTTTAAATAAAAACAATAATATTTGTTTTACTTCCACAAAGGCATCGTCATGTTAGCTAGATCGGAGGGGAATGAGAGTGTTTTTAGTGAGTCTAGAACACATGACTTAAAAAATATAAGGGAATAAAGATGAATAGTTTGGTTAACAGATGAAATGTAAATGCTCATGCACTTTAATGTTTTAAACTCTAATTAAGCTATATTAGTTTATGGGTTTAAATTTGATACGCAGGCTGTGTAAAATAAATTTTACACAAGCATGTTTATTTATACTATAAATTAAAATTAAACCTAAACCCCAAACTCTAAACCTTAAATTCTAAACACTAACCTTAAATTCTAAACCCTACAACCTAAACCCCTAAACTCTAAACCCTAAACTAAACCTCTAACCCCTAAAACTATAAGGCCTATGTAAACTAAAATTTACACAGTCTTTGTATTGAAGTTTTTCTCTTAGTTTATTGTTGGCATCATTATTGTCTATTGTGTTTAATTTCGAGTCATTATTTAGTACATTAGTGAAGAGTTTTTCAAATGTTTCTGGCTTAAATGAAAAATAAGTGCCCAAAGTATGTCTTTTTTTAACTTTAGGTGCCCAAAGTATTTTTTTGTAAAAATAGGTGCCCAAAGTTTCAAAAGTTATAATTTTAGGTGCATGACCGTTAATGGGTGTTAAAAATAATTTTAACCAATCAATGCTTGACACGTGGCATATTTAATTATAACTTTTGAAACTTTGGGCACCTATTTTTACAAAAAAAAAATACTTTAGGCACAAAAAATTATAACTTTTGAAACTTTGGGCACCTATTTTTACAAAAAAAATACTTTAGGTACCTAAAGTTCAAAAAATACATACTTTGAGCACCTATTTTTCATTTAAACCAATGTTTTTTTATTTACTTAAATATTAATTAAAACTGTTTATAAAAAAAACTTCATAACCATGTACCAAAGAATAATGTAAAGAGAGATCCATTAATTAGTCTAACGTCTAAAGAAATTTATATTACTTTATTTTGTATGAATTTAAATCTCAGTATAAAAATATAACCTCTCTATTTAATAAAAAGAATAATATAAGGAAAGTTATTAGTTTGAGATCATTTTTCAATTGATTTTATCACGTAAAAATCGGAGGAGTGCTTTTTGTTTTTGAACAATTCTAAGGAGGCAGAATTTACTCTTAATGGGTATTGAATTCATAATCTAAGAGCTTTCAAGGCTTAACTATAAAATAAGTACTCAAATTATACTTTTTTTTTTGCATTAGGTGCCTAAACTATTTTTTTGTTGAAATAGGTGGCTAACGTTTCTTTTTTGTTTGAAATAGGTGCCTAAAGTTTTATTCCGTTATTGTTTTAAAGTAACGCCGTTAAAATTTTTTAACACCCAATCAAAATTTGACACATGTTTTTTATTTTTTTTTTAAATTTTTTTTCAAAAATACTGAAAAAAAGAAAATAGTTTTTAATGTAAAACTTCTCAAAAATTTTGAAACAGTCGCAAATCTAAACACTCAAATTCCAAAATTGGAGCCATTGTCGCCGCCGATAGACTCGTCGGACCTCACCATTGCCGTCGTCAGAGTTCCCCGCCTATTTTACCAACCACCCATCGCCAATAATCGGCGGGAGGCGTGCCAATCGGATGTCGAATGATTAGAGCTTTTAGCATTCATTGTTTGTCGTCTGATTGACGAGTCTCTCGCCATTTATCAATGATGGGTGGTTGGGAGAAATGGGCGGAAGACTTCGATGACGGCAGTGATGGGGTTTGGTGAGGCTATCAGCGGTTCCAATGGCATCAATTTTGGATTTTGGGTTTGGGGGTTTAAGGATTTAGGACTGTTTTGTAATTTTTAAAATTTTGGGAAATGTTTAATTTATTTTATTTTTAGTTTGTTTTTGAAAATAAAAAAATAAAAGCACGTGTCAAGCTATAATTGTGTGATAAATTTTTTCTGATAGATTTACTTTAAAACGGGCAAAAATAAAACGTTAAACACATATTTCAGCCAAAAAAATAATTTAGGCACCTATTATAAAAAAGTGGCTAAGCTTGGGCAACTATTTTATAGTTAAGCCAACTCTTTTTTTGGATATTTAAGCCAACTTTTAACTATATATTTTAAAGATTGTTGACTCGGAGGATTACTTATATATAAATATCTCTTAAACATATTAATGGGGCGATGAATTTTGATTATTGATAGTGCATGAGATTTACACACCTACGTCAATATTAATTCTGATTGTAACCCTAATAATATATATATATATATATATATATTCCCTTTCATTTAAGCCATTAACGCCTTAACGGTGCTTAATATCGAAAATTGGAAGGCAATGAAATTTCCAGGTACTGAGAAAATTCGTAAAACTGCAGCAAATAAGATAGCGATATAACATGAAATATAGCAAACAATTAAAGCATTGCTTCAAAAACCAATTGACCAACTCACAAATTTGCAACCAACACATTGTATCCGGCAATAAGTGAAGCTGAAAATGAATAATAATGCAGGGGCTGATTGCAACGTTTGTGGCCGATTGAAATCGATACGATCTTGGAGAGAAAGTCATCTTTCCCGGGACAATAAGTTCGTCGATGTATCGATTTCGGGTCACTTTAAAGCTCTTATCAGAGCGGTTGGATCCTCAAGACAGAGTCACAATGTATGCCCCATAAGATTGGTTGATTTTTTTCGTTCTTCTTCTGGTCAGGTATTGTTCTCTCATTAATGTGTAATTGACAATTTTTGTGAGCTCTTTGATTCTAACTGATCGAGCAATGGAGCAAATTTGAGGGGTTGTCCCATTGAAATATTTGAATCAGACGTCCGTCGACAAACATTTAATGCAAAAAAAAACCTACCTTGTCCAGTCAATTTAGGTCGATCCAGTTGGTTGAATCAAGAGAATCATAAATTTAAGGATAAAATACATTAAAAGTCACTGAACTATGAAAAATATTTTGTGTTCAATAAACTTTCAGAAATTACAAAATGATCATTAAATTTATTGAAATGTTATAAAATGGTGTTAGACGTTACAAAATAGTGTAACAATTCAATTAATTTAATAACCATTTTGTAATAGTTTTATAAAATTTAATGATCGTTTTTATAACAATTTAATAAATTTAATGATCATTTTGTAATAATTTAATTTTAATATCTATTTTGTAACTTTTAGAAGATCAATGACAAAAACAATCATTTTTCACAGCTTAATAATTACTAATATTCTTTACCTAAATTTATAAAAACAAAATTTCCATAATTTCTCATTTGTATTAATACCCAATTAACCGATGTCATTTAACTCAATCATGCATTTAATTAATAGTATAGAGAGGAATAAAAGAGAGTCATGGTGTGATTTAATATCTATGAACATATAATGCTTGATAATCACCTTTAAGATAAAAAAAAAAAATTGTCCTGCTAAACTCTTACCCATTTGATATGAATACTTGGCTCTTTCTTTTCTTTTATCAAAGATAGGAATACTTAGTTTGTGAGCCCGTAAAGCCCATATATGTTTCAATATATCCAATAAACCAAATAAATAATGGGAAAATATCTCATTTAGTGAACCGGTTTAGGGTTTTAGGTTTAGGGGTTTGAGTGTATGTGTTTAGAATTTAAGGTTTATGGTTAGAATTTAGGGTATAAGGTTATAATATATAGTTTATAGGTTAGAGTTTAGGGCTAGAATAATATGATTAAGGATATAAGTTTTAACCTATAAACACTAAATTTTAACCTTAAAACTTAAACTCCAACCACACCCCTTAAATTCAAAACTCATATACTTAAATTCCTAAACACTAGACCCTAAACAAAATTCTTAAACCTTAAATCTAAAAAGTTTCCATAAACGCTTGTGCATAAAATAATTATCCATAAATAATTAGTTAAGTTTTATGATTAATGCTTGTAAAATGCATAGATTATGAGTTTAGTCATAATCTAATTTGTTATTTTCTTAAACTATATATTTTTCAAATTTTGAAATTCCAAAAATTATAACTTCAATAATGTAAAGATAATATTATTATATTGCAGGGTTTAAAATTAATGTAGAGAATATCAAGTAGGTAAATTTTAAGCAAAATATTTTTAATCTTGAACTGAAAATATATTAAAAAATAACTTTATTCCGATACATATGCTGAAAATATTAATACATTTTATCACACAGTACATCATCATACAGCCACCTGTTAGAAATTTGATTTTGATTCAATCTTCCCCTTCTTCCCTCTCTCTAGGGACAGCTCCAAACTGTTCCACCAAAATATCAGCAACTATAGGTACCAAGTCCTTGCAAGGGACACCCTTCTTATAAATTTGCCCCAAATGTGAGTCACTCCCAATTCGCCCTCCCAAGAATATATCTGCTCCTTCACATGGCTTCCCATTCTCATCCCTTGCCATGCACCCCATGAAACCTATATCGGCGACTTGAACCTGACCGCACGAATTGGGGCAACCGGTCCAATGCATCCTCACCGGCCGAGTCACCGACACTAGCCTTTCCACCTCTTCTGTCACCTTCAAGGCCCTAGCCTTTGTCTCGATAATGGCTTGTCCACAGAACTGGTTCCCTGTACAAGCAACTAGCCCTTTCATGAGAATGCTCGGTTCGGGCAAAAACTGCTCCTTCAATAGAGGCTCGTTAAGCAATGCTTGTAATTTTGAGTTCTCTACGTTTGGGATTATGATGTTTTGCTCCACGGTGAGTCTGAGTTCGCCCGAGCCGTACGTGTCGGCTAACCGAGCTAGTTCATCCATGTCGTTCGCTTGGACTCGACCGACTGGAATGTGAATACCGACGTAGCTAAAACCTTCTTGTTTCTGTGGATGGACACCGAGATAGTCTCTCCTTTCCCATTGCTTTTGAACTAAATCTTCAGGAGATGCTCTGTCTAACTCTTTTTGAGGCATTCTTTTGGCTACCTCCGATCTAAATACTTCAAGGCCCTGCATTTTAACGATGCTTTTGAGCCTACAAACCCGAAAACAATCGAATACGAAAACAAAAACAAAAAAAGAAACCAATGAAAGCAAAGTGACACTCACTAGTTCATCAATCAGCCACATCATTCTTGTCTTTTGTCTATTGCCCCTGTAACCAAGATCCCTAAAGGCTTCTAACATAGCTTTGCACAATGGGACCACATCATCAGCAGGGATCCAAGCATCAAGAGGAATGGCCTCATCGCATCTCTTGCCGCTAAAGAACCCACCAACCAGCAAATTGAACCCGAATTGGCCATCTTTCGTGGCCGGCATGTAAGCAAGATCGTTGATGTGGGGATGTTCGTAAAGATCATGAGACCCCACCACACAAGCATTCCATTTCCTCGGCCTATTCGAACGAGAACATAACATCAAAAAAACCAGCTACATTATAGTATCTAGGAAGTAGGAACCATGGATGTGCAAAGGAAAACTTACAAGTTGGCAAACGCCGGATTGCCACGGGAATTGGCGGTAATGAATTGCGATAACAAGTTGGTGTAAGGACGTGTATCAACGATCTCTTCGGGGTCAATGCCGGCGAGAGGGTTGCCGACAGGGTTCCTCACATTGTCCATGCCACTTTGCAGGCTTGTCAAGCCTACTTCATCGAGACCCTTGAGTATTTCCGGCACATCGGGCAACACAACCCCACGGATTTGCCAGTTTTGCCTGGTTGTAACGTCGGCGCACCCGTCTTCCCCGTATTTCCGTATCACGCTAGCCAGGTATCGTGTTTGAGCACTTGTGGTTACTCCATTTGGTAGCTTCAATCTCATCATAAATCTCCCGTCTGCCATCAATAACACAAGGAAATTCCAAATTCCAACACAATCAAATGCTTAAAAAACCAATGGAAGGCTAAGAAAATTCAGATTCAGGGGAAAAAAGGCTTTACATTGATGCTTCCTGCGATGGAACAAACCGAGCCATTTGAGTCTAACATCAATATCATCCTTTGTGTGCTTAGCTTTCTCAATCTCCTCAAGCGACATCTTAGCGAGCTCATCAATCCCTCCTTCCATGAAAAGCTTCAAAGGGTCTTTCTCAATCTTGACTTTCTCTTGAGGGTTGATACCTTCTCTGAACTTCTCTTTCAACACGAAGTACCCATCTCTTTCTTCCACGCGGGGCTCCAACCTTACGGCGTCGACCTCCACCGAAGCCGCCGGAGCTGAAGTGGGAGCGGCGAGAACCCATGTTTTGGGCCTGACAGAAGAAGTGGTGGACGGCAGCGCTTGTGGCGTAAAGAAACGGACTGAAAAGGAAGACATTGGGTGGGATTAGTTGTTTGAAAAGGTGGAAGTGGTAGAATTGTGGTGGTGGCGGAATGATAAGTGAATGGATGGATATTAGAGTTTTGGACATTTTTGTAGTGGAAAAAAGGGGACCTTAAGAGCAGAGGAGAAGGTTTTTTTTTTCTGGACAGGGGACTCTTCGATGGCGGTAAGGGTCAGTTTAGCTCCTAGGCACGTTTTAAGAAGGAACTGAGGAACATGGTACTCGGTGGTTCTTGTTTTCTACTTTAATTTCGATCTAATATGAGTTAATTGTATAATACATCCTCAAATTATGATTCTTATATTAAATTAGTCCCTATATTTTTTAACATATTAATTTTATCTTTAAACTATGACTCTCATTTTAAATTAGTCCTGAACTTTTAATCATTCTAATTTCATTCTTAAATTATTAGTGTATGCAACATTAATTATCGTTTATGTCACCGTATATTATTACACAATTCATATCAACATTTACGTGGCAAATAATTTTTTAATGATTTTGTTAACAATATACCGATAGTTTGAGGATGAAATTCGAATATTCGAAAGTTCAGAACCAATTCAGAATTAAAGTCATATTTTAGGAAGAAGTTAAAACGCTAAAAAAAATAGAGATCAATTTAGAATAAAAATTATTATTTAGGAATGAAATTAAAACATTTAAAAATTAATTTAAAATGAAGGATAATTTAAAGACATACGATTAATATTATTATCATCCTCTTCAATTTGTATTTGTCCAATTTTTTTAAATAATTTTTACTTAAAAAATACTCTTAATAAATTTTAAACTCACAATTAAACAAAAGTGTTAATAGAACATTTTTAATCACTTATTATAAAAATCGTTGACTTTACCCAACTTTTTGTTTTCTTTCTGTTAGAATATAAGTATTATATCTAACTTTTGCGGTGGTTAAATAATTATTAGTTAAAATATATTATTTGAAATTATTATTTAGCAGTTGATATGTTCAGTGAATAGATGTATAAAATATAAAAAGGATAAAATACACAAATAGTTATTAAACTATTTCTAAAAATATAAAATGATCATTAAACTTTAAAATGTTATATAATGGTTTAGTTTTTGTTACAGAATGATAACTAAGCCGTTAACTGTCGTTAATTGGGTGGCGTGACAGTTACAAAAATTTAAATAATATATCATTTAATCTTCCATATTAACACATTTAATCAATTTATTCCTAATCTAACCCTTATTATTGATGTCCAAATTGATTAAATATGTAAATATTGAAGATTAAATATGTTATTATATAAAATTTTGTAACTTTCACATCTCCCAGTTAAAGACAGTTAACGGCTCAGTGAATATTTTATAATAAAAACTAAAATATAATGACTATTATATAATTTTTGAAAGTTTGGCGCTCATTTATGTACTTTATCAAAAAATATCATAAATTTATGCAAATATATATTTGGAAATAAGAACTATTGCCTTGGGATGATGTGCAAATTTGTCAAAGAGATCCCATAAATGATTATTATAAAGTATTCAATTTTGGTATTAGTTTTAATTTTGTAACGGGATTTGAATTGTTTTTCCATATTAGTTTTTTTTTACGTATCTCCAATTCTCCATATTTATTACTTGACGTGAAAATTGGATTTTATTTTATTTTATTTATTAAGTATTTAATTTTGGTATTGGTTTTAATTTTGAAATGGGATTTTAATTGTTTTTCCATATTAGTTTTTTTCGACATATCTCCATATTTATTACTTGACGTAAAAAAAATGGTATTGGTCATATTTGGCATTTAACATATAGCTGATAACTAATAGCGGAATACATTAGTTGATTGCTAATTGCAATAGCTGATTTAATTAGCGGATTGTATTAGCTGATTGCATAAAAGTATTTGATAAATTTAACCGATAGCTGATAGTTGTTTGATTATTTAAACAAGCACAATAACATATAAGGATGTGATTATATTTGATACTTGTTTGAATATTTTATTAGTTATCAATATTTTGTATATTAATTAGATTATAAAAAATAATTTTTTAATATAATATTATTAAGCATATTTGAAGAATATATATATTAATTTATTATTTATACAATTATTTTTAAAACAATTTAGTTAATTATTAAATTTAAATACATATATAAATGTGTGAGAATAAAAAAACAAAAACTAATAGTTTACAAATTTCATAATGTAAATATGTGAGAGTGAATAATTAAAATAAAAAATATATTAAATTTAGGTTATTTGAAGATTTTTTATAATTGTTAAGGGTAAATGGTCTTTATAACTCTTATGTCAAAACCTTTAATCTCAAAAGGCTTATATTAGCAGCTTTTTCAAAATTAGAGGTTTCGTCTCAATCCGCTATTCACCAAACATCCAAATTAACATATTTGACCGGTCAAACCTCTAATATTAGCTCAAACATTTGATTTTGACTTAAACCGCTATTTACGAAACGTAGCCTTTATTTTATTTTTTATTAAAGATATTTTACATTTTGAAAACAAATATCAACCTTCGAACTCACAGAAGATGTGATAATATGAGTGTCTTTGTTTATTTTGTTTTGGCTTAAGGGTGTAATAAGCCCCTGGATTTTTTTTGCACCCAATTAAGTCCTTGAACCA
Source organism: Hibiscus mutabilis (assembly GCA_019671005.1). Lineage (NCBI taxonomy): Eukaryota > Viridiplantae > Streptophyta > Magnoliopsida > Malvales > Malvaceae > Hibiscus > Hibiscus mutabilis. The sequence continues at coordinate 8,759,140 of CM033719.1, forward strand.
AATAATAATAATAAATTAAGCTATTTGACCATTAAATCTTAACAATTTTTTAGATATTACTGCACATGATACACTACAGTTTTATCATGTTGCATTTATAAATTCTTTTCGAAAAAATATTTTTTTATAAATTTTACAAGTCTTTTAAAATTTTTACAACTTTTAAAAAATTCTTTAAATAAAATAAAAAATTAAAAGGTCAAGTGAAAATACTACGACACAACGCACTGCACCAATAGATCCAAATATACTGTCAATGTTTAATGGTCAAAATTGGTCAAATGACTTAATTGATTAAATTTCTTGGTTTAAGGGCTTAATTGAGTACAAAAAAGTTCATGGGCTTAATTGATTTTTTTCAAAAGTTCAAAGGCTTTTTACACCCTTAAGCCTTTTTTGTTTTTTAGTATACTTTTGATAGAGTGAATATTCGAACGAGTTGAGTATAAAAAAAAATTATAGTGTAGTTTATGAAATTTAAGTTGATTTGAGTTTGAGTTTCTATTCAAATTTAATTGTAAATGTTTATAATGTTATGACATTTGGTTCAAATTTAAAACGGTTTTCGTCAACACTATCTAGAGAATGTGGTTAAAAGCTCTCTGTTGACACCCTCTCCTTCCCCTAGGTTTTGGGTTCAATACCCAGTTGGAGCAAAATTCCCTTTCCCCTTCCCCTAGGTAGAAATTATTCAAAAAAATTAAATATTTTTCTATAACCATATACAATGTACATATATATTTCCCCATATTCGTTCATGAGTAAATTTTGTAATGTTATTTAATAAAACAAATCATATATAAAGTTATATAATATATTTATAATATTATTTATTTTAAAAGAAAAATATTGATAGAAATGTAAACGAGTTACAATCAGATGACTAAATTGAATAAAATACAAAGCTGATAAAAGAAAGAAAAAAATATTTTCAAAAGAAGACTAAATTGACTAAATTGAAAATCATTTTTTCCCTAGTCGAATTCTGCCACCTCTAACTATTGATATTCGATTTATTGATAGACTAATTCATATCAAATATTTCAAAAATCCATTACATGAATTATTCTTTCAACCTAATGTTCTCTACTCAGAGTACCGAGATTTGAACCACAACTCTTATTTAAAAAGACTTGACACTTTATAAGTCAATAACTACTATAATACGATTTAGACATCATAAACGTTGTGTACGCATTGTGAGCTTTGAGATTTCTAAAATTTCCTCTTTACATTAAGAGCAAACTTAATGTGCACTGAGTTTTGTTTTTCTTGAGGAGTAAGGGAGGAGGAAGATTTTCTTCTTTTTTTTTTCATGTTAATACTCGTTTGTTATTAAGGACACACACATGAATTTATATTAAAGATAATTTTATAAAATTTTAAGAGGATAAAAATAAAATTTTAATAAAAATTATATAATTTTTAATGAAGTGACGTGGTTGATTGGCTTTCGGCTTCTTAGTTGAATCGTATGAGCAATTGGTTCGGCCCCTAGTTTCCGCATGAACCGGATACCACTGCCACCACATCTTGCTGGGTTTGTTTTATTTAACCTTTAAAATGAGCCAAGAGCCACTTAGCTTCACTCGCCGACACCACTACTGCAACCCAAACCACCACCACCACACTTTTCAGTATTTATCACTTATTAATACTTACTCTAATTATTTTAAATATTCTAATTAATTAAATTTTATAATGAAGGTTTTTAAAATATTGTTTTCACATTTTCATAATAATAAGATTTTGATAATGTACGACAGTTTTAGTGGGAAGGGAGTAATATTTAATGTACACAAATGTATATTTAATCACTCTTTAATCATGAGTGAATTTTGACTAAATGGTTTGGAGTTAAATTATTATTATTTAAATAAAAGTTTGATGATAATTTTTAAAAATTTGAGAGATTGAACTAAAATTCTTTTTAAAAATTTATTAATTTTCAATTTTTTAACGGGCACTTATACTCAGAGTATTTTGAGGAATAATGCAAATCCAGATAATATTTTAGATTTTGGGAGACGTTGAGGCATATTTTGAGATCTACGATAAATTCTACAGTACATGGTAAAGTCGTCAGGTGGCGACTTAAGCGAAAACGCCATCTGCGAGTGACGACTTCACTCTAATTTTATTTTTAATAAATAAAAAATATATTAAATTATTATAAATCAAAAGGAAGTCGCCAGCTGCAGATGGCCTATTTCTTCAAGTCATCATCTACAGATGGCGACTTCACCCTGTACTGTAAAATTTATCGTAAATTCTAAATATATTTAAAAATAACTTATTTTTCCAAATATTCGATCTATTTAATTTATTTACCCAAAGCTGCCCTTACACTCCGCCGATGCTGTTAGCATTTAATGAATATCATTAAAGGTCAAGTTAGTTCCTTCCCAAACACGTTAATATTTAAAACTTTCATAGAATAAAATATATGAACTATTAAATATTAAATTAAAATAGAACAGGTTAAAAACGAACTTAAATTATCATTTACAAATAAAATAGGTTTGGACAAAATTGAGATCGAATCAGATTTGAATAAACATGAAATTTATTTCCAACGCAACCAATAGATACCGTTACATTTACTCTATCGGTGAATATAAATCTTCTACCCTTTTCGATACTCTTTTCTATGTCCCACACTAAAATATTAATCTTCTACCCCTGTAACCTAGCAATTAGCAACTCAGCGCATCAGTGTTTAATAAAAGGAAGAAATCATGGGATTCTTACAAGAAGCATTAGATGAACCCGCACGCGGTTGCATCGTCAAGCTTTCAAAAAATATTTCCGGCAATAACACTGATGTTTGGAATCCATCGTCCATGCTTTTGCATCCTTCAATCTAGACAAATATGACTTCAAACTTTGCGCAAGGGTTACTCTGAATGTGGCTCTTAAGATCGGCATCTCGTTCAAACTTGAAGTTATATAGAGCCTGTCTCTGTGTCAAGCCAACGGGATATATTCTGTATACTTTTAGTTCATCACCTCCTCTTATGCTTTCGGGTCTTTCCTGCTTCCAAATGGGCACGTGTTTCTGAGACTTGAACTTCATAACCACCGCAGCCTCCAAGGCCTTACGAGTCAAATTGTCCAACCTGTTCATTAATGTCAGAAATAAGGATTGCATCCCGTTTCGAAATCGAAGGTACAGTTAAAATTAGCTTCAACCGAGTGGAGATTAAATTACACCACCTATAGCCGCATTGAGAGATTGGCTTGTGCTTACGAATTAAGATACAAGTATCATTGTGTAATGAATGCAATGCTAGATGAGTTCAACAAATTTTCGGTTTACTTTTCTGTTATATTTAAAGAAAGTCTAGTCGAGGCTGGAATAATAGGATCAATAAAATTGCTCGGAAACAATGTGCTAACAGCTAAAGAGTAGAGGGGATACCTCAAGAAAATGGAATGCATCTCAAATCTCCCTCGTTCTCGTACATATAAATGATACACAGTTTCTGATCCTAGCGTACACTTGCAGGGGCGTTTCTTAAAGTCCGAGCTCTTTTCTTCTTTCTCCCGGATGACAGTTGCCAAGTGAATGCACAGACGGCATGATGAATGAACCGCAGACATATCCAAAAGGGCCTTGAAAGAATCAGATGGGCCTTCATACTTCCACCTAATCCATGGACATATCATTGTCAACAAGATACATAAAGAAACCAAAACATAACTCATAAACCATCAACAGACATCATAAGGGGAGAGGGATTTGTGTAACTATTCCAAAATAAGAAACAAGTTTCTCGTATATTGGCATAATTTGCACCGGGGGTTGAACCATACTACACCTTAATGATCGATTATATGCATCAGGGTTTTCTGCAAGATACTTCATTCTTTTTGCAACTGATTGAACATCCGCTAATTCCTTAATATGTAAAAATGAACCGGGAGAAGGAGCAAAATCTTCAATATTTGGAGCACCAACCACCACAGGTATAGTTCCTATAAAAGTTCGACAATCCCACCGATCAAAAGGTGAAACCAAAACCGATTGGTATCATAAAATTCAAGTCCAAAACAAGAGCATGAATTCTTTCCTGCCCGGATAGCAACTTTCCCTATCTTATTTCTCGAAGCTTCTCGATAACATTTAAGTTCAATTTAAGAGACTCAGTCGTTACATCAAACATCGAAGTAACGTTCATACCTGCAACAAGAGACTGGAAAAACTTCTCGGTGACATAATCCTCCTCATTGGAATTCTCAAAAGCCAGGCTAAATTTATAACGTTTAAGAGCTTCCACTTTGTCCACTGAAAAATTTACAAGAAATATATTCTTATAAACCAATTTACACAATGCACAAGCACATCCATGAGGTGATAAATAATTAAGCAGTCGCTGAAGTTTGTGCCTCAATCCCCAAGTAATAAATATATAAAAGGAAACCTTGGGGGCACAAAGAACAGGTAACCTCAGAAATGCACGGAAATATTTAAACTAAAAGAAAATGTAGGCATGGATCGCTCGTAGATAACATATAGGACGTACTGCAAATTCAAAATAAACAACATTGAACAGTATCAACTTCAAAATGATGTTTATAGTTAAAATTAAAAAAAAAAGCATAAAGAAACAAAAAAAATCACCTTCTCCATTGTGATTTCTATGGCAACCACCATAAGAATCTATCTCGATATTTGCCTTTTCAAGCCCAACAAGAGCTCCCAAACGAAAGTTGCGGGCATCACAGTTAGAAATAAAAGCAGCAGCCAAGGCCTTCTCAGTCTTTGGCATCACTGGTGCCATGATATCATACTCAGCCCACGAAAAATATCCAACAGGAACATCTGACGAGAGGCTAGTTGTCATTACAATATCATAACCCCGCCTAAATCAAAAGGTAAAAAAAAAACTGTTAATTTTATAGAGACATCCCCATTAACTAGAAAGTAGAATCCACTTTGTAGCATAGCTTTCCTATGAAAAAATGGGCACATTCCCAGTTGCGAAGGGAAATAGTAAAATGAATTTATTCTGAATATAAGGTCACATGTATTGCCATGCCGATGAGCCTGGATTCCGGAACCATCAAACATATGTGTGCCGAAGCAGAAGCAGAATCACAGTAGTGTTGTCGTCCAAAGATCATAGCTTTGAAGAGTAATTCACATAATATCTTATTCAATATAAAAATAACTTGTTAACTATTAGGAAGGGGAAAAGTACTATTTAAAAGAGAACCAAAGAAGTCCCGCAATATCCAGGGAAAAACATGTGTTTGTTTCAAATGCAACATGATTACCCACCGTCGTGCCTGAGCAATATTATTATCTGGATAGTATGTAGCTGATTCCATTGAGCGCAGCACACTCACTACCCCGGATTCTTGAGGCAAACCAAAGGCAGCATCAGGTTTCTTACTGGGAACAAGTCCAAACATACAACTTACATCACAAGTTTTCCATTCCTACATACCATGAGGAGGAATTCACAAGGAGACATAATTAGACCTAAAACAATTGAAAGACAAGAATAGACAAATCACTCTGAAAAGTTCAAAATCTTGAAAGCTAAAGGTTCCGAACCCGAAACAGAAAATCAGCATATAGTGTTCAATATAACTATCTAAGGAAATTTTAAGACCTGCTCATCGCCAGACACCCAGATGGGATCTTTGCTAAAATCCCTTGAATAAACCACGGCATCTTCTCTCTCAAGCCATTCCTCACAGCCTTCTGTAACCGAATTCCTATCGCCGGCAACCGCTACTCCGTCAGAAGAGTGTGACTTATAAAACATGTCGGACCAAGAATCGGAAAAGGCGGCGTTTTTAGCGATGTCCAGGCGACCAAGAAACGAGATTTCAGCAATGACCACGAGGGCCACAACTAAGGCCACCAAGTTGGACCATTTTCTCTTTTTGGGAACGGATGAAGAAGATGGCAACTCATCAGATAAGGGCAAGCCTTCTTGGGTTCTTGACCCTCTTAGGTTTGAGACAAGACCCATCAATCAAAGGCAAAGTCTTTATCTCTGCCTCTCACAATCTAGCTCGGAGACTTCAGTGTTAAAACGAAAGAGAGGAGGTAGTAAAACCTGGTTTTATTGAAATGTCAAGAAAATAATGAGATGAAATCTGACGTACGGTTCTTTCTGAGGAGATTAAGAAAAAGAAACTGATTCTGATGGAGAGTTGCCCGACAAAGAAAGGTAATAACTTGATGCTCCTAATCGTTCAGAAAGTCCAAGGGGGCGGGAGTCTAAGGGAAGACGTTGAACGGCTGCTTTTTGTTGAAAATTATTTTGGGTTTTTCGCAATTTGGCTTTGGAGTTTGGACACCATGACAGAGTTGGTGAAAGACAAAAGGAAGACTCTGAAGTCTTAACTTGTTAGGTAACGGTTCGGGTAAAATTCAAAATGGTCATTAAACTATAGAGAAATGTTTATTTTGATCACTTAACTTTCAAATATTACAACATGATCATTATACTTTAGATTTTGTTATAGAACGATCATTGTGTCGTAAGATGTTATTAAGAAATGACTTGACATACAAAAATTAATGAAAAATATCTTATTTGATCCTTCAATAATAATTAAAATTTTATTGTATTATTTTTTAAATAATTTAGACAATAATTTTAAAAAATAAAAATATTTTGAATTTTTAAAAAAATATATGAAAATTACAATTTATAACCAAAATTATAAAAATATTTTTTAAAATTAAAATCAACAATGAAAACAACAAACAATGAATCTTCTTCAAAAAATTGATGACAAAAAAATGCAGTTTCGGTTTGGTTTTTTTTTCGACTCTCAGCTGCCATGGAATCGCTTTCGTCAGTGCACTCACCAGAGGTCTCACCCTAAACTGGAAACAGAGGTTCAAACTGCATTTTGTTTAAAAAGATTTATTGTTGTTTATATTATTAATTTCATTTTAAATATATATATATAAGATTATAGTTTTAAAATATATTTTTATAATTTAAAAATAAATTGTGAATTATAATTTTATTGTTGTTTATAACAAATTTCTAATTGAAATAATTATTACATAAATATTACAATATCTTAGTTATAATATTATGTAAGAACTTGTTCGGCATTGGTAAACATATCATACTTTGCTTGCACGTCTGCATTACAGAGAATATCAGCACAGGAATTTCAATTGCTTATAGTTTCAGGCAACATTAAAAACACTTTTATTGTGCGCTTTACGTTCATAGCATGCCATCAAGATTCTGAATTTTATATGCGCTAGCTCAGAATAATAGCAACTTTGATGCATCTGCTGAGAGACATAAAATATAGCAGCTCTAGTTCAGACTTGAGTTTTTCAAGTCGAATTCAAACTTATTTTTCCACCTGAATCGTTGTTATCTAAATTGTTAGCGGATCACCGATTAGCTAACCAGTTCAGATTCCCCACAGAGGTAAGTTAGCATGCAAGTTTAAACAAATAGGAAACGTTTTTAGAACGAACTCAAGAAGCTCACAACAGTTGTAGACTAACCTTTAAGACTGTAAAAACAGGTAATATCATTATGTTCCTTTATGTCGGATCTTACCGAAACACGATTCTTCTCCCTCACATGGCATATTTCCATTTCAAGTCTGTTTGGATGTGGTCCAGCGAAAAACTAGGGTATCCCCAATCCCCACTGCATCTGTTGATCCAAACCGGCACATCATCCAATTCATTCTACCCCAAAAATTAACACATACTATACAACTACAAGTCCTCATTTCTCCGGAATCAATCGTCATTAGTAATAGTAACATTCTACAAAATCCAGGCAGAACCAAGAAGCTGTATTTCACTAAATTCAGAGGCACACAGAACAATGGCAAAAAAATCATGAGACTTGACATCAGTAAGATGAAGTTGCTTGCACCAATCATGTGAAGTTCATACATATATATATATATATATATAGATAGATATAGAGAGAGAGAGAGCAGAATGGCAGGCCTTCACTGGTTTTAAACCGGTAACTTAACTGAAAAGGCTTGTTGATGTTAGGTGGATGAAAACGAGTTTGTTTACTTATACGTGCAGGAAAATGATGCATGTTCGCGGAAAAGCACAATGCATTAGTTAAAAATACAGGAGTTAGCATGGAACATGGACACTCATAACAAACGTGAATAATGAAAATATGAAGACAAAAACATGTTAGCATATTGAGGCTCAAGTAGATCTACTACTGGTGGAACTACCTAAGGGGTCTTGCTCTGTACTTCTTGCTAACCTACAAGATAAGATCTTACTACTTCTCGAGTAGATTTCATCGTTGGTTTCTCTAGGAACAGGGAATGTTGTTCACCTTTTGCCAGCAAATTATAAATTGATGTAAAAACAGTCTTCCCTGGATATCACAAGAAATCAGCAGCCATCTTGTAACAATGGTGCTGACCTTCTTTTGCCAATAGATAATAAATTTATGCAAAAAAGGCAAAGGGAATGTTGCTGATCTTCTTTTGCCAACAAAAGGTCACTGCTCTTATAGCTTATCTTCTAGCAGCAACCATCTTGTAACAAATGGTAGCTTTGTATTTACATAGAGGGAACTAGAGCAAGCTGTAAAATGAGGAATCCAAATAAACGAAGTAATTCGCCTCGATTATCCATATCATCATATTTCTAGCAGGTATTATATAGGACTAAGGGATGCTATGCTCTCCAAGATCCCTGGTTTAGGATTGTCATCTATGCTTTACCGGCAATATATGCAATTACAAAAGTCACGTATTTCATGAACATATAAAGGAAGTAAACAATTGAAAAACATAATATAACCTCAAAGATTTTCAATAGAAAATTTAAAATTGAACCAGCAATCCAATCCAGCACCATCAAAATTTCTAGTTTTTGCATTATATAATAAATCCAAATCCTAAACCCTAAACCTAAATTATGTATTAGGATACAAAATTGAAGTTCAGACCTAGAATCTAAAGGAAAACTAATTACTATCTCAAATATTGTTATCGCGTCTATACAAAAAATAACCGAGAGAAGAGAACCTCCACGGTGAATCACTTAGGTCCCCCTGAAATCTGCCGCACCGAACATGCTACCACCTGCGCCCATTGACGCAACCTAGTTTTAACCATCTCCGGATCGTCGCCTGTAATACAAGAAAATCAAAATCATACAATTAAGAAACACGATGCGAGTGTAGTTTGATTGAACTTAAGAGGAAAACTACTTTGATACTAAATTTTACCTTGATCAATTATCGAGGCAGTGCTACCAGCGTCGCTTAAAGAGTCCATCGATGACGCGGACGAACACCTCGACATTCCACTGTTAAATTGACGATTAACGGCACAGAAAAAATCCAAAGCGGGTAGAGTTCGGGATAGTTTTGGATCCAATTCAGGCGAATCTGGTGCGAAGCCGAAACCTAAATCTATACAGCCTTTGAGCTCCTCTATATCATCGGAAGTGAAACTCTGAGTACGGCGGAGTCCCGGCCATAAAGCTCCTTCCGCCTGAGCCACGCCTCGTCTCGCTCTGCGTCAGGAGACCATGACCGCTGCTTGTGTAAAGCGCTTCGTTGCAGCGAGGGAGCAGGTAGCGAAGGCGCGTAACGTCTCGACATTGGTTCAGCGCCGCCGTGAAACGCTGTCTCTGGTGGCGGTGGGGTTTTTGAGGTCAGCGAGGGAGAGACTCATGTAATGTAACTAAATAATATATTTATAGGCAAATTACTTCAAAAGGAGGAGAAGAATTATTCGCGAATTAGGACTTGGAGTAATCGTGGTATTCTTTAAAGGGGTATTTTTGAAATACTCTATTCATCAAGGGCCTTATGTTTGCAAAATTATTAAATTGTTGGATGTTTTGTGGGTCCAAGTGGGGCCCATTCTCAATTATTGATAACTCCAACTAATAATCAAGGGCAAAGTTGTAAATTAATACTTAATAGTTAAGTGTTCGAATCGTTTAAGAATTCTTTTTTAAGGTAAATAGTTAAAGAACTCTAGTTTCACGCGGAGACGCTTTTTATTTGGATAAAATAACAAATAATCATTAAATTATTTAAAATATTTTTTTATCATTAATGTTATAAAATAGTCACTACATTTATTAATTTATTATGAAATAATCACTGAATTTTATAAAATTATAATAAATTTGATAAGTTTAAATATCATTTTATAAAAGTTTGATAAGATTTAATGATATTTAGTAACGTATAAATTTTAATTATTATTTTATAACAGTTTAATAAATTTATTCGTTGTTTTATAACTCTCAAAATTTTAGCGACAAATTTTTTAATTTTACATAATTTAATGAGTATTTGTGTACTTTTATTTTATTTTCACGGATAGAAACAAATATTCTTTCCTGCTTTTTTATGCGAAATCAAATTTTTTTAATGGTTGTTAACTTGTCCTACATGTTGTTTATAATCTCTAATTCCATTAACTTCTGGAATATTTAATTTTTGGAACATTTATATTTTTTAAAGAACCCAAATTCTCCCTCTCTCACGTCTCATCCTCTTTATTCATATTTTTTTAATTATCAGTATTTGATTTATTAGTCAATTAATTTTAACCGAGTTTTACAAAGACTCAATATGTAGCGAGTAGCGACCCTTCAAACTCAAATTTCTCTATTCACAACGACTATATTTGAACCTCTAACTTTACTTAAAGTATATAACTTCTCATCTGGTTAGATCAACTGATAAAGAAATTCGTTGGACATCATTAATTGAAAATTTGCATGTAAATAAAATTCGTTTTACTTTCTCGAAGTTGTGGTGAATTAGTTAGTCACTTTTACTAGTTTCTTTCTTTTGTTTTAGTTTGTTAAGAAATGTAGTTTGAGTAATTTTGTGCATTAATTACTTGAAGGATTTGTATATAACCTTTTAATAGTATAATATTGTTTGACCGAAGTTCATCATAAATCATAAGAAATATTTAGTTGTAATTATCTTGAGATTATTCAAAAAAATTAATATTTTTTTTATAATTTTTGAATTTTATAGAATAACAAATAAGGGTAAAATTTTGATACACATGCTGTGTAAAATTAATTTTACACAAGCCTGTATACTTATACTATAAAAACCCAAATCCTAAATTCCTAACTCTAACCCTAAAAACTAAACCCTAAATTCTAAACACTAACCTTAAATTCTAAGCCCTACAACCTAAACCTTAAACCCTAACCCCTAAAACTAAAAAGCACGTATCAACTAAAGTTTACACGGCATGTGTATCAAAGTTTTTCCAACAAATAATATCTAATTATGTGTTTTTGTATTTCAACTATTTTATGATTTATATTTCATATTTATAAGTATTATTTCAAAACATTTTATTTTTAATATTAGATTTTATTTATTTATTTACAAAAATATTAGATCTTATTTATTGTTTATAAAGAAAGATAAAGGAATTCATAATTGAGTTCTTATGACCTTACCCTTTTTTTACATAGTTCTTATGACCTTACTTAAGCCTTGTTATGTTGGTCCTATCTATATTGAAATGTCTTTTACCTGAATAATTTTTAGGGTAAGTAATATCGGTAGACACTGAACTTTTAAGAGACTTGCAATATGTTAATGAAATTAATTTTTTTATTCAAGTTATTATTGTTAAAAAATCATTAGAATTATTATTGTTGGAAAAACTTTCATTTCGATCATTGAACCGTGATACGACTAACGATAGCTGACATCGTAGAATTTAAAACTATGTGAAATACAAATTAAAGCACTTAACTTTCTATAGTTTTCAGAAGTGACATTAAACTTTCTAGACTTTGAACTTTGGACATCAAATTATTAAAACATTGCAAACTAGTTTTGATTTTTTAGAATTCATAATGTAACCCTCGTACTTCCATTTTTTTCATAAATGTACCCTTGAACTTCAAAAACATACAATTTAATCCTCAAAATTCAAATGTTATCAATTAAAACTCTAAATTTCAGTTTAAGCTTAATAAAACCCTAAATATCACATTCATCAAAACTAATGCTTTCCAAAAAATGCATTTATATTAAAAACTTAATTTTATAATAAATATAATAACTAAATTTTAAATCTTAAAATAGTATAATAATCTTTAAACGTATTTGAAGTTTAAAATTTGAATTCTGTAGAATGTGTTCGAATGTGGATGTGGTAGACACAAATAGCATCCACATATTGTCTCATCAGGAAATCAAGATGTGAAGGCAGGGTTTGGGTGGAAAGGAAATTAATGTGCATGTCGTCATTTGTAGAATAAAATTAGGCCACTAAACGAACTGAACGAACACGAATGAGGGTATATTTATGTTCGTTTATTAAAATAATAAATAAACACAAACGAATATTGAGTATTGTTTTTTAAAGACGTCTGACATTTCGTACATTGAGTATTATTTGATTTTTTATTTCATATTTTAATATATGTTTTTAAATTATTTTAAATACAATACTTTTATTATGAAAAATAATAAATATAAATAGACATATGTGAATAAATTTAAACAAAAATATATAAATAAATTACCAAACGTTCATGAATGTTAATAAATTAACAAATCTTTTATTTATATTCGTTTGTTTAGTTAAATAAATATAAAATTTTATTCATATTATTTATTTAATAAATAAATAAATAAATATAAACGAACTTTTCTGTAAACGATTTATAAAATGTTCAGTTCGTTTACATCTTTAAAAATATTTGGTGGGGAATGGGGATAAATTGGGTGGTGATTCACCTGACAGAGCTGCTAGCATTGTTAATGCTGTTCACCACTTCAGCGCATCCTTTTGTTTACAGCTTGGATGCAGCCAAAAGCAGGATGGGTTCAAGCGTAACAGCTCATGCTCCAAACACAACAAGCATATTTTTTATTTAATTTATAATATGAAATAATATTATTTATCAATTTATTATATCAAACTCTGACCTTTTAGACTTATTATTTATTTTTAGAGTTTTTTAGCTGTTGTATCCTATGGAAAAATGTTAAGACGTGTAACTTTAAGGTGAGGTTAAAATATAATTTTACATAATTTTTTATTAAAATGATATGAAGTTACGTAGGATTGAGTAATAATTTAGGTAGAATTGAAATTCTTACTAACTGTGTAAGAATTTATGTAACTACTTAAATCCTTATCAGCGGATAAAAATTTGGTGTGTCTCATCCTATAACTACTTGTGTCCATGCTAATTTGTTTGATATGTTACATTTACATATTAAATTAATAAATAAAATTGAGAAAAAAATTAATATACACCTTGTTTGGCAATTAGCAGATAGTTAATAACGTATTACATTAGTTTTTAGTTGATAGTGGATTGCATTAGTTGATTGTATAAAAGTGTTTGATAAAATTAGCTGTTAGTTGTTTGATTATTTGAACAAGCAAATGGCATGTTAGGACATGATTATATTAATACATGTTTGAATAATTTATTGGTTATCAATATTATGTATCTATTAGAGATCCACTAATTGGCCTAGTGGCTAATGATGCTCATATTGCCTCATCTTGTAATGAGTTCAAATCTCAGTATGAAAATGTAATACCTCTTATTTAATCAAAATATTTTGTATATATTGATATTAATTAGATTATAAAACTAATTTTTTAATATAACATTTCTAAGTACGTTTAAATTATGTATATATTAATTTTTATTTATGAAATTATATTTTTAAAATAATTTTATTAATTATTAAATTTAGATGTATATATCAATTTCTTATTTGTGAAATTATTTTATAATTTTTTTAGTTATTTAAATTTAGGGAAAAAAATTTGTAAATGTCAATGACAAAAGAGTCTTTACAATTCTTATACCGAATCCTCTAACCCAATAAGCTCATAAAAATATATTTTTCAATTTGATATGTTTCACCTCAATCCACTATTACAATATTCTATTTACCAAACATCCAAATTATTAAATTTGACTGGTTAAATATCTAATTCCGACTCAAAATTTGTTTACCAAATATGGTCATATTCTTTCCATGCTTGTTAAATTTAGGGCTAGTGGTTTAGTTTAGGGTGTACATTATATAACGTAGAATTTAAAATTTATGGTTAGATTATAGGGTTTAAGATCTTAGAGTTATTTAAATATTAAAACAGAGTTGTGTATTTTTACCCATATTGTATATTAAAATATAACCCAATAAATTTATGTATTTTTTTATACTAAAAAAAAATTAACTACAACTAATATATATTTTCAAAATAAAAAAATTTAAAGAAAATAAAGTTGAAACATCGAGTTCAATTCAAAAATTAAATATATATATATATATGTACATGTACATATACGAATATTGTATAAACACTTGGACTTCCAAAACATTTGATCATGCCCGTTCTTGCTTGGGACATGTGTGACATTCAATGTAGTTAAATTTAATTTTTGCATCTTTAAGTGTATTTATACATGTGTGACATTTAAATAATTATCGTAATTTATATGTGTAGCAAAAATATTCGTGTCCGACCCGACCCAGTATATTTTTAATTATATATATTATATATTTATATAATATATATATATATATATATATATAATATTTTATTATTATTTTTTTAGATCAGTGCGGGTCGAATTCGGGTATAACCTTTAATTTTCGGGGTGGAGCGTGGTCGGATTTGGATCCTCAGATTTACAGGTCAGAGCGGAATATGTAAATTTTCAGGGCAGGTCGAGGTCGGATATAATGATTTATTTTTCGGGTCGAGATCGGGGTGGCCAAAAACCCACCCCGTTGCCATCCCTACTTATTTGTTAGGATATTGGATCTGGACATAAATATGTGGTTGGTACAACTACATTAAAATTCTCTTCATTATCTTCCTAGCCTAGGTTCATCTTTTTCTTTCTATTTTTTATATTTATGCTATTGACATAGTTAGGTATGGGATGGTCGCACCGCATATATTTTAACCGTGGCCTTCCTCAAATAACACACGTTAAAAGTTGTGATTTAAATTTTAGGCTTAATATCAAAATAAGTGTTCAAATTATCTAATTTTTTAAGTGCTTAAATTATTTTTTTGCATCTTTAAGTGTATTTATACATGTGTGACATTTAAATAATTATCGTAATTTATAGGTATAGTTAAATTTGATATAGTTCAAGGCCTCAATTTTACCTTTTAGAAACTAAATATTTGAGAAATGGGGTGTAATTATTTTGAGCAAGCGCATTTGGCCAAATGTACTCATATTTGTTTTCTTACATTTCTTTAAGTTATGAGTTTTAAACCTGATATGAGTATTTAAAGCTTTTTTTTTTTAGGTAGGATGAGAATTAAAAATAAAAAAAATTAAATATTTCACTTTTGAACACAAATACGTTATTAAACGATAAAACAATTATGTTTTGGTGTCAAAACCTAAATACGAGCTGGAAAGCATTAATTTTTGGTTTGGCACCCGCACCTTGTCTTGATGAGACCAGCTCATTCTCGGACTATGCCCCGACTTTACTCATCATCGCCAATCCAAGCTCTCCACCTCAACTGGTTGGACCATAAAGTACTCAAATCCATTTGTCTCCAAAATCCAAGGTTGTCTTGTTTCATTCACTGTCACCAACAGTCCCCCTCATCGGCAAAACCATTTTCACACCGATGAAAAAGGGTTTGAATCCCTCACGAGCACACAAATAGACCGACGGTCAGAAGGGGCGATTACGTAAATTTCAAAATTTTAATAATTATAGTTCTCTTAAAATTTTGTAAATTTACATTTTAAAATTTTATAGATTATCTCATGACATAAAGTTTTACGTTCGTTCCTGCTCACGATAATCTCTTTCTTTCTCGTAAATTGTGTATGTTTTTGGATGCCTTGGTGCAATCTCACATGTCTCTCAGGTGCTTCTCAAGACGGTAAACATGATTGTTAATCTATTACCGTTTTTTACCCTTCATATTCGTTTTAAGATTCCTATTTGAGGTTCAAGTTGTTCCTTTCAACAATATCAAAGTTGGATTCTTTCCTTTGAACCAAAAACTTGTTAGTAAAAAGCTCAAACCGTACTAGATTAAAAATGTAGAGATCAAATCTTAAACTTGATCACAACTAAGGGACTGAAACAATAATTTAACCACTATAATCAATGTATTCTACAATTGGCACTTAATTTTATCAAATAAAGAAATGCTCTTAGTCATCCTCCTCAATGTGTTAAAAGTCTGCAACACCAAAGCTTTATGTGGTCTTTGTTATCATGCATTTTATGGCATGCTCATGAATTTCATAACAAGATACTATGGGATTTCATTGGGACATCATATTTACATAGCATAAATCATTAATATGTTACAAATTAATATTATATAAACATGAAAGATAAATTATTAATATGTTTAAGGACCAATTAGATACTTAAGGTCAAGTTTAAGATGCAAAATATATATTAACCCTTTAAAATTCACTTTATGTTGTTTTTAATTATAATTACAATTTTATAAAAAAATACATCATATTTTGTTTTGTTGGAAAAATAAAAAAAGATGAAAATGGAAGCGTACATTGTAAAGGTTGTCGATTTTCAATAAAACAAGTTAAGTGATATAATTTTTAAACGCAAAAGGATACATTTAGTGAAACAAATAGAGTATTATTTAAATGGTTAGAGTTATATTAGAAATTTAAAACAATAAACATGTTCCATAATGCTGGGTAAAATAGAATAGATAAAATAAGTTTATATTTTAAAATTATATATTTTATATAATATATTTATAAATCTAAATTTTATAATTATAGTATTTCATAATATATATAATCTAAGACTGTAATGACACTATTCCTTTTCTAAAAAATTTATATTGATTAAATTGCTCTATTTTTTTAACAATAGATTTACGAAAATATCATTAAAATCTATTTGTTTAAGAGATGGTAGTTAAAATTCTAGAACGCAACGAGTGGTCTCAACAGAAAAGATGATGATATTCATTATAACAGATTCAAGTAACTTTATCTGCAAGGTGTATGTGCCTTATCAAAGAGATAAGAAAAAATATGAATAAATATTATATTATAATCACCTTAATACTATTAAAAAGTAATTTAAAATTGTCAACACAACTTGAAGTAGATGGTTAAAGACTCATGTTAATATTCAATCTCTTCCCTTAGGTCATGAGTTCTTAACCCAACAAGAACAATTCCCGTTACCTCCTCCTCTAAGTAGAAATTATTAAAAAAAAGTAAATTAAAATTTAGATATGAATATTAAAATAATTTAATATATTGCAGACATTTATGCATTCACGGTTGGAAAACTAATAAAATTATAAAATTAATTTTTAAATTATTTATAATTTTCTAACCCAAAGAAAACAATTATACTTGGGGCTTTTTTTGTGATTAGAGGGCCAAAACAACTTTTTCCCACTAAAAAAATCCCCAAAGCAATGAAAAACGCAGCTTAAGCATAAAACTACAGTGTAAAACGCTCGTTTCTAGTCAACCTAAAAAGTCAAGCAAATCGGACTTTTGCGTTAACCAAAAAAACGTTTGAGGGAAATTATGTTTTTAACCATCAAAATTGCTTTATGTTTCCTTTATTTGTTTGTTTTGTCTTTTTCATTTATTTTTTGACTAATTATTATTCATTTATTTGACTTTCTATTCATTTTTGACTAATTATATTAATTATTACATCACAAATATGCATTTCTTTTCAAGAACCAATTAATATCAAAATAGAACTAATATATTAAAATAATACATTAAAATAATATTAATAGTAAATATGAAATATATTAAATTGTTGTATTAATAATTAAATTAATATACTAAATATAATAAATTAATTAATATTTTAATTTTTATGTAATATTAAATATTAATAATATATATTGAATATTGAAATAAATAATATATTAAATATTAATATTTTAAATAAAAATAATATAAATATCACTTAAATTTATTTATTTTTACCTTACAATATCATACCTAAAATAAATATTTTATTTTTTAAAAATTACTTTTTAATATTAATGATAAATACTAAAATCTTAAACCTAACTTTTGAAATTATTTTTTCAATTCACTTATCTACCATACTTTTTAAATACAACACCAAATTAAGCCTTAAACGCATTTGTACCCGATAATTTAAAAGGCATGGGAAATTTAAAATAAATGGAAAAAAGTTATCAAGTCGTACAACTCCAAACATTGACCATCCGATCAGCTTGTACGACAGGTAATCAAACGGCTGCAAACGTCCCATGTTTCTATTATCCATTGGCGGGATGTCACATCAGGTTTTCCACACTCTATGTTTATTGGTCCACTTTGCGGAATCTCCACGATTAGAATAAAAAAAACAAAGCAAAATTACAATTATATCCACCAAAATCTGGGAAGCTCCTTAAATATCGATCCATGTCGAGGCCGAAGTAGACTAGACACTTGTCGCCTCCATACAGCTAAATCCACCCCGTTTCGATTCAGAGAAAATACATTTCCCTCTCGATTTCAGCAATATTTACTTTTAATTTTTGTTTTTTTAATCAAAAATTAAAAACACTATTTTGGCAGGTAAAAAGAAGAGGAAGCGTCTCTTTCTTTGCTTATTTTTATGTCTACTGTTTTATTTTATTCTATTTTTGTCATTTTCTTATTTTTAGTTGATTTTTTTCTTGGTATTTACATGGTGTTGATAGATTTTATGATTTGGATTAATGGGTTGGTTTTAGATTTTGTTGAAGCTTCAATTGTTTTGTTGTTTACTAGTACTCTTAGAAATGTTAGTTTGATGCTTGTTAGTTAGCTATTAATTGATTTCTAGCTGCAATTTCTTTTTCTTTTTAGTTTTTGGAGCTGGGTTTTGGATGTTGAAATAAAGTTACAAAATTTTTTTTGGATCTGGGTTCTGTATAATGAAATTAAGTTACAAAGAGTAGTTTTAGCTTACTTTTGTTATCTGCATAAATTTGATGGATTTGCGGGATAATTTGTTTGGTTATGTGTACGATTGTGTGTTTTGTACTAGTTGTTGTTGGAGAATCTTTAACTTTCGAGATTTGACATGAAAGTTTTTATCTTTATTGGTTTGAGCGTATGATTAACTTACACTTTTCTTGGTATGAAAGGGAAAGTGAATGATATGATCATTTCATCTACCTTGGATTTATAGGGGCATTTGAATAGAGTCCATTTGTGTTTGTTGCTGTTCGATACAAGAAATGGGATCTAATCTGAATTTCGACAACTTTGGTGAAGCTCCAAGTATGGAAGGGAATGGAACAAAGGCAATGGACAATTTCTCATTGGCTAGGCAGTCATCGATATACTCGTTGACCTTTGATGAGCTGCAGAGCACATTCGGTGGACTCGGCAAGGATTTTGGATCGATGAACATGGATGAACTCTTGAGAAACATATCTACTGCTGGAGAGACTCAGGCTGTGGCGACAGCTTCAGTTCCAGGCGGCGGCGGTGGTGTTTCTGGTGGTAATTTGCAGAGGCAAGCTTCATTGACATTGCCTAGGACTCTGAGTATGGAAATACTTATTTAAGGAGAATGATGGTGCTAAAAACGTAAGTAATGGCGGTGGTGGTGGAGCGAATTTGCCGCAAAGGCAACAGACGTTGGGAGAGGTAACTTTGGAGGAGTTCTTGGCGAGGGCAGGTGTAGTAAGAGAAGATGTCCAAAAGATTGGAATGCCAAATAACAGTGGATTCATCGATAACAACTCTGGTTTGGCACTTGGGTTTCAGCAGAATAATGGAAATAATGGTTTTTTGAGTAACAATAACTCGGTTCTTAATCAGCCTCCAAGGCTACCATTGGACATGAGTGGAGCCAAATCATCACAACTGCAGCAGCAGCAGCAACAACAACAGCCGATCTTTCCCAAGCAACAAACAGTTGCATTTGGTCCATCTATGCACTTGATACACACTGCACAGTTTGCTAGTCCTGGAGCTCGGGGTTCGGTAGCAACGACTACTAATCTAGTTCAATCTACCGGGCTGCAGAGTCGTGGGATGGGAATAGTTGGTTTAGCATCTCCTGCAAACCATATATCTTCAGATGTGATTTCAAACAGCAGCATAGATACCTCTTCTTTATCCCCGGTTCCTTATGTACTTGGCCGGGGAAGAAAACGGAGTGCAGCTTTGGAGAAAGTTGTTGAGAGAAGGCAAAGGAGAATGATTAAGAACAGATAGTCAGCTGCTAGATCACGAGCTCGCAAGCAGGTTAGTTCGGTGCTTGAGCCACTACACTGTTATCTTTCCTGCTCTGTTATCAGATTGTATTTTGTTTCAGCTTTAGATTTCTATCTCATTTATGTAGATTACCTGTTCAAAAAGTTCTTTAGTTTTAAGATTTGTTACTTGCTTAAAACATGCTACTTATATAATGTTTAGCCCTTGCATTGATTGTCTGAATTAGTGATCTGTTATTTAGTTTTTCTAGTTCAATGCATCATTTTTGTTGAGGGTTTTCAGTTTGTGTTAGTATGAAATGTTGTTGCCCGACTTCATTTCTACTTGATATTCCCATAGAGATTTTACACCATGTGATGGTGAGGTGTGTAATAAAATCTAACCAAACCCTGTTTACTGACTAGATAAGCAATGTCTGGTTAAGATGATTAACTGTTCTGTGTTTCTGGCAGGCTTATACGTTGGAACTTGAAGCTGAAGTTGAAAAACTGAAAGAAATGAACCAAGAATTGCAGAGGAAACAGGTATGTACTGTATCCGGACTAAAGATTCTTTATATTTTATAAGGTTGGCTGAATGATCCTCCTTGACTGTGCTTTGGTTGGTGCAGGAAGAAATTATGGAAATGCAGAAAAATCAGGTAATGCACATTACACCGCTTTCACATTGCATTTATTAATAGATTCCTATAAATCCTATGCAGCTAACTAGCTTTTAGATGGGTTCCAAAGCCTAACAAATTTTGCAAACATATGTTTTGTTATGGATTTTCATTGAAATTGTTCCCTGTTTTAAGATGTTCCTTTTATGCACTGCCATTTCTCATGGTGAAGAATCACACACTATGTATTTTATCTTATTGAGACTAAAAAGATAGACGTTTTGTTCCTTATAAATGGACATGGAAACTAGATTTTTTTCAGGGTGATTAGATGAAAAAGATAATAAAAACCAATTTGTCGTCACATAAAGCATGTGTTTAACTTGAAACAAAGTACATTTTTTCCTGAGCCATTGCTGGATTAAAGAGTCGTAGATGAGTTGTAAACTTACCGTTAAAAGTTTCACCAAGGCCAGTGGGGAGGTCTATCTTTCTGTTTGCAGGCCTTATTATTAGATGATAATGCTGATTTTAGTCCGCCCTCTGTGTGTTGTTTGAACAGATGCTAGAAAAACTGAATCAATCATGGGGAGGTAAAAGACAATGCTTGAGAAGAACACGGACAGGTCCTTGGTAGAATCGATACTTTGATACACAATCTTGGCCGGTGCTCTGGTCTAGCAGTTGCTGCCTGTGTGCGTCGTCCATATCTTGATAATACTGTATAGGGGCTAGATAGCTGTAAATATAGGAACAAAGGGTTTTGAGTTGCAAGTTATGAACTTAACAGTATTAGTTTCACTTGGTAGATTAGATTTTCTTACTGGCTTGTAGGATAGATGGATGCTCCTATACGTGTTTGTACACTCTTCCCTAAGGCTTGTAAATTTAAGTTACATCTGTGTTTGCATGTTGTAAGAAATAAGCTACTGATTTTGATTCTGGGTTTCTCGTTTGTAGAACAGCCTTGAGAATAAACAGCAGTTTAGCTTTCAAGAATCTGAATTTAATCTAGTTGATTCATTGCAATCATAGATTTGAACTCTAGAATCTATAGACCTTGCTCTATCGATATAAAAGAATAAAGTTCGGGCATCTAATGAAGCATTTCAAGGGAATTGACTGCAGAAAAACATATCATTGATAACAATGGGTTATCATAGTAAGATTAGACCCTTAACATACATCATCTTTTAGTAGAGGATCAAACAATAATATAACAGTGGAGAATCGGCAGCCTTGTACCCCTAATCCCCACATCCGCTTGCTAACATTATCAGCCTTTACTTCTAATAGGTTCTACTAAATACCAAATTACCTGTAGCTTGGTTTGCCACATCGGTATCTATTTGATGATTTAGTAGCAGATCCTCACCCAACGACAGCTATCACGATTTATAACATTGTCATTTCACTGCTTTGGGCCTCACAGGCATGTGTAACCGCTGTTTATGGCCAAGCATGTTTCTGTGATGGTTTTCTCCTTCCACTAGATGTTCAAGTCGAGGGATTATATAACCTTATGAGTATATCTTAATGGCATCTGGAAAAATTGCCATTCATCTAAATTAGATCTTAAACTTCCTGGGATACTCAAAAACAAGACCTTCTGCAACACTTCTAGCCCTTGCATGGCCAAAAAACTTGCTCACAATAGCCAGTGCGAAATCCAAAACAGTAGCAAGTCCCCTGCTTGTAATCAGTTTACCATCGATAACTACTTTGGGACCATCTACTGCATTGCTGAGTTCCGTAATGGCATGGGGATGGGCAGTAGCTTTTTTCCCCTGCATTCATCTGAGATTATCAGTGTTGCCGAATGATAATTAATATAAATGTTAAATAATTTTATTCCGAGTCCCGAGACTACCTTCAGCAGTCCATGCTTACTCAGGACTATGGGAGAAGAGCAAACTGCTCCGTACATTCTTCCAGCCGCATCTTGTTCTTTCAGCAACTTCTTGAGAATCCTAGATTTCTGTAGCTGTTCAGTACCAGCAACTCCTCCCTGCAAGTTAATAACACAAAATAAAAAACTTCAAAGAACTTCTCCAAAAACCAGACAATATAGAAATGATTAAAAGCTCTTTTAAAAAAATATATATAAAATCTGTTCAACCATGGCAAATATTGATACAATACCAAAAGGATACTAAATATGAGAAACCCTTAACCACTGCTTCATACTGAGACAGAATGCATCTAAAACTATTTGTATTAGAAGGGCTTTGTTTTGTCTTACCGGAAGTATGATTAAATCGTATGTCGACTCTGCAACATCACCAATTAGCTTGTCAGCTACGATTTTTATACCCTGAGATGCCAAAACCGTAACTGATTTTTCAACTGAAGCAACCACAACATCCACCTTTGCACGACGTAGAATGTCTACAATGGTAACTACTTCAATCTCCTCTGAACCATTTTCAACAGGAACCAGAACCTGACAAAAACATTTCAACAATAAGAAAGCCTGCGGATGAAAAAAATGGCTAAAACAAAAGTTTCTGTAAATTGTAATAAAAACACACAAGAAATTGTAGCAAGCAAAACCAGAGTATTGACATAGAACGTATCCAACTATAGCAAGTAATAACTCACATGAGGAGTATGGCTAACATCCCAGTCAACTTTGTTGAACTCTTCAGTTCTCAGTTTATCATCGTCAGAATGCATGAACTGGAAAACAGTAGTCATATAGAGTTAAATGCATGCTTGCAGAGTTGCAGTCAACTCATTGCGGACAATTTTTTTTTGTGATGGTTTATCATGGTGGATACATGGATCGAACAAGAAACCGCGAACTACCATAAAAAAACTTTTGAAAACAACAGAGTAAACTGGTTTACCAATAATTCTCCAATCTCCTTGGCCACAGACTCCCCAAAAAGCTGTTCTACTAAGGCCAGAGCAAACATAAAAGAAGTTCCTGGGCCCTGGCTTGTAGTAAGCTCTCCGGAAACTTGAAGATTTGATTTGACAGCATAGAAGGTTGGAAGCTTGTTAAAGAATGCCGGGTGGCAAGTTGTCTTGCATGGAAAACTACATCAAATTAGCAATCAAAACACATAGATATGAAACAGCAATTCTAATGGTAAACTCACCCGCTTCCTCCTCAAGAGTCCCCAAGGGAGAAGTGCAACTGCCGGAGCAGTAGATATACCTCCATAGAGCCTCTTTTCCTCCGCTTGTTTGCTTGTAATTTTCTTGAGAATTTCACAATCTCTTAATCGCGCTGATCCAGGCATTCCTCCCTTCAAGCAGTATGCAAATGTTAATTGCTACATGAACTATACAGTACAAACAATTTACCAAATCAATATAATGTATAGCCTTATTCTCCAAAAGGCAATGTGCTGGATGAATCCCATATGTACTGTGTGTTGTTTCCTCTGGGAGAGTCGAATTCCAAAACATAAATGTAGGAATATGCAGTCATAATAAGTTAATGACATTATATCTTAAGCTACTATGAAAACCAAAGGTTCGAAGAACTAACCGGCAATGCCACGAGATCAAAAACTTGATCAGAACACGAGGGGATGGCGGTATCAGCAACCAATCTGGTGCCTCCCGATGCTTGAATCTCAAGCTGCGGTTCCACTGAGGCCACAATCACCTCTGCCCCAGCACGGCGAAGAACATCAACCAATATAACAGCTTCCATTTCCTCAGTACCAAATCCAATTGGAACCAAAACCTAACCGTCCACATAAATAACAACAACAATCAAAATTTTGAACTCTTGCATCAAAACTATAAAAACTAATTAAACCCCATTAAACTAAGTGCTCAACAACGTAAGAAAACTAAGCCTTTTCCACTCTATGAATCTCTAGTGAAAAGGGTTTTCCATATTTTAAGATATAAATCACTTACGAACATAAAATGAAGCATTTGAATAAAAGAAAGGGGGCTTTTTAAGAAAGGAGACACCTTTTTGGTACAGGCGGTGTCTGTGCTTTTAACAGTGGTCGTGGTTGATGGGGTTGTCGAAACTGTTGAAGCCGACGCCTTGGTGGGTTTTAAAGCCAGTTTTGCAGTTGTTCTTAGAAACTGATAGTCCACGGAAGAAATAAATGCAAAGCTAGAAAGAAACGCAGCAGAGCGAGAAGCTGTCATTTGAGGAATCCCAGGAGCAAATACCCTCGTCGGAGCCGCTGGTCGCAAAACCAGACACGACAAACTCTCCATTTGTTTGCAACCTTGGAGTGTGTAAACCGAATCACTTCTCCAGCAGCTAGCGAAACTTGTAAACGAAGAACATTTTTGACGCTTTTATCTTATCCACTATACAACGGCATCGTTTTGTACCATGCCAATTTCCAACTAAATGAGACATTACACCAATAATGGGGGTAGGATCGGAGCTGTAACTAAGGATAATCAATAGAGTAGTCTATAACTAAGAATACAGTTGATATAACGAGATGAATTATTAAATTATTTAAGCGATATTTAAAAGTTTAGATCCTGATGAAGTTAAATGGGAAGATCGCTCCACAATTATCTACATATAAAAAAATATGAAAAATATATATTATATTGAAAAAAATTTAATACGTGTAAAGTTTACACAAGCCTTTTAATTTTAAGGGTTAAGAGTTTAGTTTAGAGTTTAGGGGTTTAGGTTGTAGGATTTAGAATTTAAAGTTAGTATTTAAAATTTTGAGTTTAGAGTTTAGTTTTTTAGGGTTTAAGTTTAATTTTGGTTTATAGTATAAATAAAGCAGGCTTTGTGCATGTGTATCAAATTTAAACTCATTTATATTATCTATAGTTATAGAAAATCGTTTGAATTAAAATCAATTAATATCATACATTATAAATATTCACAATTATGCTTCAATTCTTGATTATCGGCAGTGGCGTCAGTTTTAGCGCTGGGAGCTGCTGTTGGTAGTTTTTATTTGTCTTGTAGCACATTCTTTTTTCTATCTTGCGACATGCTTCTGTCTTATAGCACGTTTATCGTTTACTATTGTGGTAGATATGTGTTAATGGATATATTTTTCATGATGTTCGACTGATTTACGGATTGTCGATGGTTTTTAGTAGTTTGATCTTTTTTGTAGTTTGTTTGCAAATGTAGTCAGATCTGTTTAACAAAACCTCCATGATTGTTAGTTTTGCTCTCTATTTTTATTACTGTTTTGTAGCCCACTAAATGTATTTTGCTAGTATGATATTTCGTTTTTTATTTTTTTCAATTTAGATTTATTCTGTTTTTGTTTTTTATTCCATTATTTATTTTTTTAATTGCTTTTCTATTCTAATTTTTAATAAAATTCAGCCAACATATTATTTAAAAAAATCAAATAAAAATATTACTCTCCAAAAATCAAATAAAATTTAAATTATAAAATATAACTCACCAACTTAATTAACTTAAATTTTTTTAATTCAATTTATTCGAATTCACATCTCTAAGTCCTTGATGGATCTAATATGGATCATTATAAAAATATTAATTAAACTTACAACGACAGAGACAAAATCTAGCCGTCCATAAAGCGAGGCAAAGAAGAAAGAACTGCGTACCTATTATTATTATGTTTTTATTTCCTGCAAAATTCTAATGTCTTTCTAAAAAACACAAAACAACACTCGGTTCTGGGGGGAAAAGAAACCCAAATCTATTTAGCTGAACTAATAAAGCAGCCAGTTCCTCCACAACAATGATCTTGTAATTCTCGCTCCTTTATTGATTTAGTGTTTTGTTCGATTATTTCAATTTTTCCCTTTCTTCTTCTTCTTCTTCTTCTTTTTTTTTTAAAGAAATTGGATTAGCTCTTCATGGAAAAGACCTTCCTTTGTTTCTCTCTCGAAGCGAACCTAATATTTTTGTTAAAACTTTTCTGGGTTTAGATAAAGATCCCTTTTTTAAGTAAATTTGGGATCTTTTATGTTTGTTTTTGGTTTCAGGATCTGGGTTATTGGTTTTCTGGGGACAGGGGCTACGGTGTTATGGCCCTGACAAAAGGTACCTTTCCCCCTCTATCCTTTGTGTTAATTATTGTATATTTATATTTTATTTGATTGATCGATCATAGGATATTTTTCTGTTTGTATGCGTGTTGATTGTATGATTGTATCATGATATTGGAGGGTTTTTTTTTTATGTTTTTAACTTCATTCTAGCTATGGACTTTAGTGATTGAATCGAGCGTGGTGTGTGCAGGATTCTCAGCTTCAATACGTTATAATAGAATAATATTTTTTTATCAATTTAAATGTATGAATCTTAGAACATAGGGCCATATTTTCATGGAAAGTGGAAACAATTGCCAATCGTGTTCTTCAATTCAAAAGTTAAGAAACTGATTTGGTATTTGGAATTCTTTGTATCGTTTTTTATTCAATTTCCTGCATGGAAGTGAACCTTCTTAAAGATGTTTGTTTTTTGCATTGTTGTTTTTATATGAATAAAAAAAATTTGAAAGTTCAATTGCTGATTTCAAAACCAGAAACAATGTACATCATATCATATCACCATTCTGTTCTCTTGAGCACCATATTATGTGTGCTTTGTTGTTGTGTTATATTCCTACTAAAGTTTTTCTTTTACTTGATGAATCAATTCTGCTTTACTATACCATTTTATTCGTAGTTTATTTGACTTGCTACTCTGCTGTTGGATCTGCGATGAAACAATTGTCAATCGTGTTCTTGATTTTCAGTTGTATCGACACTTGTTGCTTGTAATTGTGTTTAATTCTAGTAATCGACTTGTGAACATTTATTATTCAGATATTGGGTTGCTCTGGGACATATATACAATTTGCTTTGTTCGGCCTTAAGGTTACGTTTCATAGACATCACTGTCTTGGCTCTCGTTACTTTTTTCCATATACTTACTTTCTGCTTGTTGAGTTTCTGATAAAAGAAGTAATGGCCAATCTAATCACATCCTTAGTTCCTTCAGAATCCTCAGATCGAAGACATACTCTTATGGTGGACTTAAATGTGAATGTGCTTCAAGCTCCTATGAACCATCAAAATCGAACATCCCATGGTGGCCCCGTGGCTATCCTTTGGGATATAGAGAATTGCCCTGTCCCAAGTGATGTACGCCCTGAAGACGTTGCAGGGAACATAAGAATGGCTTTGCGAGTGCATCCTGTAATTAAAGGTGTCGTTGTGATGTTCTCTGCATATGGGGATTTCAATGCCTTCCCGAGGAGACTGAGGGAGGGCTGTCAGAGAACTGGTGTCAAACTCATAGATGTCCCAAATGGAAGGAAGGATGCTGCTGACAAGGCTATCTTGGTTGACATGTTTTTATTTGCCCTTGATAACCCTCCACCTTTCGTCTATCATGCTGATTTCAGGGGATGTTGATTTTGCTCCAGCTCTTCACATACTTGGTCAACGTGGCTATACAGTCATTCTTGTTATTCCTGGAGTCGGTGTTTCATCTGCACTGAGCAATGCTGGTAATTTTGTTTGGGATTGGCCTAGTGTTGCTCGTGGGGAAGGCTTTGTACCTCCATCAAAGGCTATAATGCCGCCTCAAGGAGGACCAGCTGATATTGCTGGGTATTTCATGGGTTGCCACATTAGTGACAATTCAGATGGCCAAAACGAGGAAGAGGCAATAGTTTATCGGGGCATTTCAAAAAGCTATTACAACTCTAGAGATTTCTCAATTGTGTCGCAGTCTTTATCTGAATATACAAGTAACTCTTCAATAGCCATACCTTCTTGCCCTACAACTTTGAGGTCACAAAGTCTACCATCTGGTTTGAATGAAGCATTGGGATGTTCTGGCTGTTATGATCAAAATGACACTATGTGGGTACAACCCGGAGACATAAATGGTTTAAAGGGACAACTGGTGAAATTGCTTGAGCTTTCAGGAGGATGCATGCCCCTTATCCGTGTTCCAGCTGAGTATCAAAAGTTTTTCGGGAGGCCTCTTTATGTGGCAGAGTATGGGGCATTCAAACTTGTTAATCTTTTCAAAAAGATGAGTGACACTATGGCAATTGACGGAAAAGGTCATAAGAAATTTGTCTACCTTAGAAACTGGAAAGCCGGTCCAAGTGCACCTCCTTTGGTTCTGGCAAGGAAAGATAAGAAAGGTAAGGGGAATCAGGAGGAAACTATGGATGCTGCTGCAGGTGTTGGCTCTTCCGATGAGTTCTCCGATGAGGAGAGAGTGGTAGTTGAAGAACATTATGAGAAAATAAATGGAGGAAAAACTAACTTCGGGGAAGCAGGATGTAAAGCTGACGACCAAAATCTCAAGCAATTTAAATATGAGTTGCAGGATATTCTTGTGAGTTACTCTTGCCGAATTTTCTTGGGTTGCTTTGAAGAAATTTACCAACAACGATACAAGAAAATGTTGGACTATCGAAAGCTTGGTGTGGAGAAGCTGGAGGAGTTGTTTGACAAGGTGAGGGATGTTGTGATCTTGCATGAAGAACCAGTAAGTAAGAGGAAATTTCTCTATGCAGTAGGTTGCTAGAAGAAACTGACAAAAGTCACAAAACCTTTGATTTATTTTAAAAACAAAAACAAAAACAAAAACAAAAACAAAAATACTAGAATACGTCAAACAGTTGAGCTATGTTGATTGATGTTTGGTCTCTCATATGTCTGTTTTTCTCCCCTTTTTCTTCCTGGAACTTTTTTTGCCAAGGTTTCATAAGTCATAAGATAGGACAGGTTGGGAGCACTTTTATTATTGTTGTGCATTCATGCATGGATTTTGGGGTTAAAATTTCCATGTAATTCTCATGCGTTCCCATTTGTAACTGATCAACTATTAATGTCAACTCCTGTAAATTATTTTCTCCAGCTATAAATTCTTATATATATACATACACACTCACATATATATATATATATATATATTGTTCCATACTTTTTTCTGTTCTAGTGAACAAATGATTTACTTTTAAATGGAATTAATTGCACTAAGACATCTCTCTTAGTTTCTACCCCAGTAAGGGACAATCTTGATGACTAGCAGCAATATCCTAATCTCTCTATCAATGATACAAGCAAAATTTGCATTTATGTCTCATTGTTCATGGATTGACCTCCAAGGGAGAGTATGTTCTGAGGAGACCGAGGTGAGTCGGTTTCTAGTAAAAAGTTTTTACTACAATATGACCTTGATGTACTCGAAGATGAAGCGAGATATCTTCCATCCCCGCTGTGAAAAAGT
The DNA here is from genome assembly GCA_019671005.1 of Hibiscus mutabilis. Taxonomy (NCBI): domain Eukaryota; kingdom Viridiplantae; phylum Streptophyta; class Magnoliopsida; order Malvales; family Malvaceae; genus Hibiscus; species Hibiscus mutabilis. The sequence goes on from CM033719.1 coordinate 8,789,116, forward strand.
GGTTCACTCCTTGGAATGTTCCCTCCGCCTATCCGTCCTCTTCCATCACTACCTTCATAATCTTCGTCTTCAGCGGCTTGTAGAAACCCACTTTGCATCGGATCTGAACTCTCATACAAGAGCTGAAGGACCTGTTTAATTGAAGGTCTAGCCCGACCTTCTCTCTGGGTGCACCATCTCACAATGGTCACAACCTTCTGAAGTTGGTCCAAGTCAAAGGAGTCCTTGATATTGGGGTCCACAAGCTCGATTAGCCTCGATTCTGATGCCAACAGTATCTGGGTTGATTCTACCAGATTCACACCATCTTGTACAGCTCGTCTTGCAGTCACCATCTCCAAAAGTAGCACTCCGTAGCTATACACGTCGCTTTTATCAGTGAGCTCTTGAGTGACCACATACTCGGGATCCATATAACCTGAAAGTTATCTAATGTTTAGGTCTTTGGTAAAACAATGAGACATTTTTTTAACTTTCCAATGATGGCTAACCTGGAGTTCCACGGATCTCAGTATTTACCGGTTCGAAGCAAATAGAACCGTTTCTTGAAGCATGTGGAAGGCCAAAATCCGCAACCTAGAGGATACAGTTAAGAAGAAAGCACAAACTGTTTGTACTCCATTCCTTGTTATCCGAACATATGTATACAGAGAAAAAAAAAAAACGAAATGCTCTCAAGAACTAGACAGACACGATACCTTTGCAACAAAATTCTCATCCAACAAAATGTTGCTTGATTTGACGTCCCTGTGGCAAAGAGGTGGATCGCAATAAAAATGAAGATATTCCTGCATTTACGGATCACGTATGAGGAATGAGAAGTGATTTAATGAGACGATAATTTCGTATAAACAAACTGCAAATTTGGAAAACAGCTATTACCAAAGCATTAGCCACATCAATGGCAATCTGTATTCTGGTTTCCCAACTCAGTAGGGTTTTTCCGGGGGCTGCACGAATATGAGCCAATGTCCATTTAGAACATGGAATGAAGAAATGAACACAAAAACATAACATGAGAAAGAAGCAGTTAATGAAGTGAAGGAATGGAGAAGGATACAATGAAGATGATCTTTTAGGCTTCCATTTGACATATACTCATACATTAGAAACCTGCCAGAAAGTAAAAGCATTTAACTTGCTTGTAGATGAATCAATCACCGGGACATACATACAAGAATGAACTACCTCTCTCGATTTTTAATGTAAAATCCTCTTAGAGCAACTAGATGCCGATGGTGTAACCTAGCAAGAAGTTCTATCTCTCGGCAAAATTCATCTTCCCCCTGCTCCGAGACTTTGTTCATCCATTTCACGGCTACTGTTGATCCATCACTATATTGAGCTTTGTACACCGTCCCGAACCCTCCACGTCCAATGATGGTGCTAAAACTGCAAGTTGCCCTTTTGTTTCCTTGTAGCTATATCTCGAAACATTGACGAAGTACCTGCAATTTAATATCCGACAGTGAGAAAATGATTTTCAAAACTTGCCAATATCAAAGGAGAATAGGTGATATCAAAACAAACCTTCCTGGAATTTCTGCATGGGCCTACGAGTAGGAAAGAGTTTTGAAGAATTCTTGTTTGTACTATCAGAATCCTCCAACTCTCTGCTTTTCTTACGAATCAAGACTACCAAAACTATAAGCACCATCACAGCAGCTACCGTAACTGCTATGCCAATGCCGAGAATAGACGTTAGGTGGTATTCATGGTGCTTTCGGTTTGAAGGTACTCCCAATATGAGTTGACTTGGTGTAGCAGCAACCAATGGACTAGGCGAAACCTTAGGGGTAGGTGGAGACGGAGGTGACTCTGAAACTAGCAGCATAGTTGGAACAAAGTATTAGTTGATTGGAGGGATACATAAAGTTTGATTACTTACGAAAATAAGCCATGAAAAACTTACCCATATGTCTAGTGTCTCAATGCAGTTCGAACAGAAAGCAAAAACACATTTTTAAATGATATAGGAACATTAATTTTTTCAGGCATACTGGGGTTTCATTTCTTATGTTTCTTGATCATAAATAATGCTTCTTGGCTCTTTTCACCATGGATAAGACGAAATGTGAGGAATTGGGCACGTTAAGAACGATCATAAACATTTGAGCCATGCAAAAAGTAGGAGAAATCTGAAAAAAGACTATCCCAACAGGTATATATACACAGTACTCGTACAAAATTAAAGAACTGATATTTATGTAACAAGTTATACCTGGGGGGATGTTAAATCCCTCAACTTGAAAAAAGCAACTTGCAATTTCAACAGATGAAGTGTTGTCAACTCGGCTCATAAGTGCAGCAAAGGTCGCATCCCGGCAAGTACTCAATGTCATATTATCTTGAGATTCAACTAGATGATGAACATAGTTGATGCCAGCATTTAAACACTTTCGGCATTTTTTTTCTTGTAATAGTGGCAGTTTGCAGTTCACAGTGACATCCATAAATTCTGGAGACTCGAGCATCTGTGTTACGGTTGTCCGATCCCCACAGTTATAACTAACGGGAATCTTCGTACCAAACCCACAGAAATTTGTGGCATTTCGTGGGACTCCATACAGCTGCATGGTTTGCAATATGGAGTGGATACAGATGTCAGATAAATCTGAGGTAACTCCTAGGTTGCCTGTCAAATTTGCATAACGAGCAACGGAAAATGCAACGAAAGCATTCATATAGCGGCAACACTTTCCTCTTTCGTTTTTATTCGAGCATAAAGAAGCCACAAGAGTAAAATTTGATGCACTCATATCTAAGGGGCAATCTGCAAAAGTAGTAGCACCATCAATCAGATATAGTCTCTATTGCTCTGCAATCCACCACTTGCAAATTTTATCGCTGACAGTCGCCAGAAACATGAATAAGAATAAAACATGACTTTCAATCAACTTCAAACCTAGAAAGCTTAATCCAGCTAAAGGTGCCTTGGTCTTCTTACCTCAAACTCACATTGACTGCCATTATTCGAAAATCTACCACTACTTATCAGTGCTTAATGCAGGCCCATACTACAGGAAACAAATATCAGTGCCGTTTTTACCTAAATAAGAAAAACCTAGTTGTAAAGACATCACTTTGGCCATTAAGAACATGAGAAATTGAATAGTTGCTTGATTGAACAAGACATTGAGCTCAAATTCATTAAACAGTGAACCAAAACTAGCCAAAAATCTTCTAAACCACATAACTGGTTACAAAGTGCAGGTAGCTGAAACAGTCTAACAACAATTATTATCAAAACAGGACAAGGGATAAACTTTGAAAAGAATGCAAATCACAAACGAAAGCTTTCTGCTTTAAAACCCAAACCCATTTTCAGGGCTCCTTAGATACGCCAAACCCTCTTTAATAAATGGCCCAAAATGACATCTTTTACAATAAGGAAAAGCTGGTGATAACAACCATTAAAGCTCAGGTAGTAAAAGCATGAAGCTAAAGGAACTTAACCTGCAAGTACCAAAGGAAGCAGCAAACCAGTAAAGACCAGGAAACCCAACATTGCCTTTGTATAGACCACCATGGTAAACCAAGAAGAAGCTTTTTTTCTTCAGAGAAACAATGTGGGAAAAAGGAACAGAGAAATGTGAGTAATGGGAGTAATGTCGGCACATACGGGAACCTAAACAACTAAGCGACAGGGAGAGAAATGTGAGAGAGAAGCAGGGTTCTGAGTTGTGACCCTTCTCTTTCGTCTCTTTCTCTCTCTCTCTTTTCTGTCGTTAAACAGCGGAGTGGTGTATGTTCTCAGTCTGTAATAAGTATATTTCAGGCACCATTAAAGTTAGTATTTAAAATTTTGAGTTTAGAGTTTAGTTTTTTAGGGTTTAAGTTTAATTTTTGGTTTATAGTATAAATAAAAGGCTTTGTGCATGTGTATCAAATTTAAACTCATTTATATTATCTATAGTTATAGAAAATCGTTTGAATTAAAATCAATTAATATCATACATTATAAATATTCACAATTATGCTTCAATTCTTGATTATCTAGTGGCGTCGGTTTTTTAATTTTTGAGTCTCTTTGTTGGTAGTTTTTATTTGTCTTGTAGCACATTCTTTTTCTATCTTGCGACATGCTTACGTCTTATAGCACGCGTTTATCGTTTACTATTGTGGTAGATATGTGTTAATGGATATATTTTTCATGATGTTCATTGATTTACGGATTGTCGATGGTTTTTAGTAGTTTGATCTTTTTTGTAGTTTGTTTGCAAATGTAGTCAGATCTATTTAACAAAACCTCCATGATTGTTAGTTTTGCTCTCTATTTTTATTACTGTTTTGTAGCCCACTAAATGTATTTTGCTAGTATGATATTTCGTTTTTTAATTTTTTCAATTTAGATTTATTCTGTTTTTGTTTTTTATTCCATTATTTATTTTTTTAATTGCTTTTCTATTCTAATTTTTAATAAAATTCAGCCAACATATTATTTAAAAAAATCAAATAAAAATATTACTCTCCAAAAATCAAATAAAATTTAAATTATAAAATATAACTCACCAACTTAATTAACTTAAATTTTTTTAATTCAATTTATTCGAATTCACATCTCTAAGTCCTTGATGGATCTAATATGGATCATTATAAAAATATTAATTAAACTTACAACGACAGAGACAAAATCTAGCCGTCCATAAAGCGAGGCAAAGAAGAAAGAACTGCGTACCTATTATTATTATGTTTTTATTTCCTGCAAAATTCTAATGTCTTTCTAAAAAACACAAAACAACACTCGGTTCTGGGGGGAAAAGAAACCCAAATCTATTTAGCTGAACTAATAAAGCAGCCAGTTCCTCCACAACAATGATCTTGTAATTCTCGCTCCTTTATTGATTTAGTGTTTTGTTCGATTATTTCAATTTTTCCCTTTCTTCTTCTTCTTCTTCTTTTTTTTTTAAAGAAATTGGATTAGCTCTTCATGGAAAAGACCTTCCTTTGTTTCTCTCTCGAAGCGAACCTAATATTTTTGTTAAAACTTTTCTGGGTTTAGATAAAGATCCCTTTTTAAGTAAATTTGGGATCTTTTATGTTTGTTTTTGGTTTCAGGATCTGGGTTATTGGTTTTCTGGGGACAGGGGCTACGGTGTTATGGCCCTGACAAAAGGTACCTTTCCCCCTCTATCCTTTGTGTTAATTATTGTATATTTATATTTTATTTGATTGATCGATCATAGGATATTTTTCTGTTTGTATGCGTGTTGATTGTATGATTGTATCATGATATTGGAGGGTTTTTTTTTTATGTTTTTAACTTCATTCTAGCTATGGACTTTAGTGATTGAATCGAGCGTGGTGTGTGCAGGATTCTCAGCTTCAATACGTTATAATAGAATAATATTTTTTTATCAATTTAAATGTATGAATCTTAGAACATAGGGCCATATTTTCATGGAAAGTGGAAACAATTGCCAATCGTGTTCTTCAATTCAAAAGTTAAGAAACTGATTTGGTATTTGGAATTCTTTGTATCGTTTTTTATTCAATTTCCTGCATGGAAGTGAACCTTCTTAAAGATGTTTGTTTTTTGCATTGTTGTTTTTATATGAATAAAAAAAATTTGAAAGTTCAATTGCTGATTTCAAAACCAGAAACAATGTACATCATATCATATCACCATTCTGTTCTCTTGAGCACCATATTATGTGTGCTTTGTTGTTGTGTTATATTCCTACTAAAGTTTTTCTTTTACTTGATGAATCAATTCTGCTTTACTATACCATTTTATTCGTAGTTTATTTGACTTGCTACTCTGCTGTTGGATCTGCGATGAAACAATTGTCAATCGTGTTCTTGATTTTCAGTTGTATCGACACTTGTTGCTTGTAATTGTGTTTAATTCTAGTAATCGACTTGTGAACATTTATTATTCAGATATTGGGTTGCTCTGGGACATATATACAATTTGCTTTGTTCGGCCTTAAGGTTACGTTTCATAGACATCACTGTCTTGGCTCTCGTTACTTTTTTCCATATACTTACTTTCTGCTTGTTGAGTTTCTGATAAAAGAAGTAATGGCCAATCTAATCACATCCTTAGTTCCTTCAGAATCCTCAGATCGAAGACATACTCTTATGGTGGACTTAAATGTGAATGTGCTTCAAGCTCCTATGAACCATCAAAATCGAACATCCCATGGTGGCCCCGTGGCTATCCTTTGGGATATAGAGAATTGCCCTGTCCCAAGTGATGTACGCCCTGAAGACGTTGCAGGGAACATAAGAATGGCTTTGCGAGTGCATCCTGTAATTAAAGGTGTCGTTGTGATGTTCTCTGCATATGGGGATTTCAATGCCTTCCCGAGGAGACTGAGGGAGGGCTGTCAGAGAACTGGTGTCAAACTCATAGATGTCCCAAATGGAAGGAAGGATGCTGCTGACAAGGCTATCTTGGTTGACATGTTTTTATTTGCCCTTGATAACCCTCCACCTTCGTCTATCATGCTGATTTCAGGGGATGTTGATTTTGCTCCAGCTCTTCACATACTTGGTCAACGTGGCTATACAGTCATTCTTGTTATTCCTGGAGTCGGTGTTTCATCTGCACTGAGCAATGCTGGTAATTTTGTTTGGGATTGGCCTAGTGTTGCTCGTGGGGAAGGCTTTGTACCTCCATCAAAGGCTATAATGCCGCCTCAAGGAGGACCAGCTGATATTGCTGGGTATTTCATGGGTTGCCACATTAGTGACAATTCAGATGGCCAAAACGAGGAAGAGGCAATAGTTTATCGGGGCATTTCAAAAAGCTATTACAACTCTAGAGATTTCTCAATTGTGTCGCAGTCTTTATCTGAATATACAAGTAACTCTTCAATAGCCATACCTTCTTGCCCTACAACTTTGAGGTCACAAAGTCTACCATCTGGTTTGAATGAAGCATTGGGATGTTCTGGCTGTTATGATCAAAATGACACTATGTGGGTACAACCCGGAGACATAAATGGTTTAAAGGGACAACTGGTGAAATTGCTTGAGCTTTCAGGAGGATGCATGCCCCTTATCCGTGTTCCAGCTGAGTATCAAAAGTTTTTCGGGAGGCCTCTTTATGTGGCAGAGTATGGGGCATTCAAACTTGTTAATCTTTTCAAAAGATGAGTGACACTATGGCAATTGACGGAAAAGGTCATAAGAAATTTGTCTACCTTAGAAACTGGAAAGCGGTCCAAGTGCACCTCCTTTGGTTCTGGCAAGGAAAGATAAGAAAGGTAAGGGGAATCAGGAGGAAACTATGGATGCTGCTGCAGGTGTTGGCTCTTCCGATGAGTTCTCCGATGAGGAGAGAGTGGTAGTTGAAGAACATTATGAGAAAATAAATGGAGGAAAACTAACTTCGGGAAGCAGGATGTAAAGCTGACGACCAAAATCTCAAGCAATTTAAATATGAGTTGCAGGATATTCTTGTGAGTTACTCTTGCGAATTTTCTTGGGTTGCTTTGAAGAAATTTACCAACAACGATACAAGAAAATGTTGGACTATCGAAAGCTTGGTGTGGAGAAGCTGGAGGAGTTGTTTGACAAGGTGAGGGATGTTGTGATCTTGCATGAAGAACCAGTAAGTAAGAGGAAATTTCTCTATGCAGTAGGTTGCTAGAAGAAACTGACAAAAGTCACAAAACCTTTGATTTATTTTAAAAACAAAAACAAAAACAAAAACAAAAACAAAAAATACTAGAATACGTCAAACAGTTGAGCTATGTTGATTGATGTTTGGTCTCTCATATGTCTGTTTTTCTCCCTTTTTCTTCCTGGAACTTTTTTTTTTGCCAAGGTTTCATAAGTCATAAGATAGGACAGGTTGGGAGCACTTTTATTATTGTTGTGCATTCATGCATGGATTTTGGGGTTAAAATTTCCATGTAATTCTCATGCGTTCCCATTTGTAACTGATCAACTATTAATGTCAACTCCTGTAAATTATTTTCTCCAGCTATAAATTCTTATATATATACATACACACTCACATATATATATATATATATATATATTGTTCCATACTTTTTTCTGTTCTAGTGAACAAATGATTTACTTTTAAATGGAATTAATTGCACTAAGACATCTCTCTTAGTTTCTACCCCAGTAAGGGACAATCTTGATGACTAGCAGCAATATCCTAATCTCTCTATCAATGATACAAGCAAAATTTGCATTTATGTCTCATTGTTCATGGATTGACCTCCAAGGGAGAGTATGTTCTGAGGAGACCGAGGTGAGTCGGTTTCTAGTAAAAGTTTTACTACAATATGACCTTGATGTACTCGAAGATGAAGCGAGATATCTTCCATCCCCGCTGTGAAAAAGTGGTTCACTCCTTGGAATGTTCCCTCCGCCTATCCGTCCTCTTCCATCACTACCTTCATAATCTTCGTCTTCAGCGGCTTGTAGAAACCCACTTTGCATCGGATCTGAACTCTCATACAAGAGCTGAAGGACCTGTTTAATTGAAGGTCTAGCCCGACCTTCTCTCTGGGTGCACCATCTCACAATGGTCACAACCTTCTGAAGTTGGTCCAAGTCAAAGGAGTCCTTGATATTGGGGTCCACAAGCTCGATTAGCCTCGATTCTGATGCCAACAGTATCTGGGTTGATTCTACCAGATTCACACCATCTTGTACAGCTCGTCTTGCAGTCACCATCTCCAAAAGTAGCACTCCGTAGCTATACACGTCGCTTTTATCAGTGAGCTCTTGAGTGACCACATACTCGGGATCCATATAACCTGAAAGTTATCTAATGTTTAGGTCTTTGGTAAAACAATGAGACATTTTTTTAACTTTCCAATGATGGCTAACCTGGAGTTCCACGGATCTCAGTATTTACCGGTTCGAAGCAAATAGAACCGTTTCTTGAAGCATGTGGAAGGCCAAAATCCGCAACCTAGAGGATACAGTTAAGAAGAAAGCACAAACTGTTTGTACTCCATTCCTTGTTATCCGAACATATGTATACAGAGAAAGAAAAACGAAATGCTCTCAAGAACTAGACAGACACGATACCTTTGCAACAAAATTCTCATCCAACAAAATGTTGCTTGATTTGACGTCCCTGTGGCAAAGAGGTGGATCGCAATAAAAATGAAGATATTCCTGCATTTACGGATCACGTATGAGGAATGAGAAGTGATTTAATGAGACGATAATTTCGTATAAACAAACTGCAAATTTGGAAAACAGCTATTACCAAAGCATTAGCCACATCAATGGCAATCTGTATTCTGGTTTCCCAACTCAGTAGGGTTTTTCCGGGGGCTGCACGAATATGAGCCAATGTCCATTTAGAACATGGAATGAAGAAATGAACACAAAAACATAACATGAGAAAGAAGCAGTTAATGAAGTGAAGGAATGGAGAAGGATACAATGAAGATGATCTTTTAGGCTTCCATTTGACATATACTCATACATTAGAAACCTGCCAGAAAGTAAAAGCATTTAACTTGCTTGTAGATGAATCAATCACCGGGACATACATACAAGAATGAACTACCTCTCTCGATTTTTAATGTAAAATCCTCTTAGAGCAACTAGATGCCGATGGTGTAACCTAGCAAGAAGTTCTATCTCTCGGCAAAATTCATCTTCCCCCTGCTCCGAGACTTTGTTCATCCATTTCACGGCTACTGTTGATCCATCACTATATTGAGCTTTGTACACCGTCCCGAACCCTCCACGTCCAATGATGGTGCTAAAACTGCAAGTTGCCCTTTTTGTTTCCTTGTAGCTATATCTCCGAAACATTGACGAAGTACCTGCAATTTAATATCCGACAGTGAGAAAATGATTTTCAAAACTTGCCAATATCAAAGGAGAATAGGTGATATCAAAACAAACCTTCCTGGAATTTCTGCATGGGCCTACGAGTAGGAAAGAGTTTTGAAGAATTCTTGTTTGTACTATCAGAATCCTCCAACTCTCTGCTTTTCTTACGAATCAAGACTACCAAAACTATAAGCACCATCACAGCAGCTACCGTAACTGCTATGCCAATGCCGAGAATAGACGTTAGGTGGTATTCATGGTGCTTTCGGTTTGAAGGTACTCCCAATATGAGTTGACTTGGTGTAGCAGCAACCAATGGACTAGGCGAAACCTTAGGGGTAGGTGGAGACGGAGGTGACTCTGAAACTAGCAGCATAGTTGGAACAAAGTATTAGTTGATTGGAGGGATACATAAAAGTTTGATTACTTACGAAAATAAGCCATGAAAAACTTACCCATATGTCTAGTGTCTCAATGCAGTTCGAACAGAAAGCAAAAACACATTTTTAAATGATATAGGAACATTAATTTTTCAGGCATACTGGGGTTTCATTTCTTATGTTTCTTGATCATAAATAATGCTTCTTGGCTCTTTTCACCATGGATAAGACGAAATGTGAGGAATTGGGCACGTTAAGAACGATCATAAACATTTGAGCCATGCAAAAAGTAGGAGAAATCTGAAAAAAGACTATCCCAACAGGTATATATACACAGTACTCGTACAAAATTAAAGAACTGATATTTATGTAACAAGTTATACCTGGGGGGATGTTAAATCCCTCAACTTGAAAAAAGCAACTTGCAATTTCAACAGATGAAGTGTTGTCAACTCGGCTCGCAAGTGCAGCAAAGGTCGCATCCCGGCAAGTACTCAATGTCATATTATCTTGAGATTCAACTAGATGATGAACATAGTTGATGCCAGCATTTAAACACTTTCGGCATTTTTTTTCTTGTAATAGTGGCAGTTTGCAGTTCACAGTGACATCCATAAATTCTGGAGACTCGAGCATCTGTGTTACGGTTGTCCGATCCCCACAGTTATAACTAACGGGAATCTTCGTACCAAACCCACAGAAATTTGTGGCATTTCGTGGGACTCCATACAGCTGCATGGTTTGCAATATGGAGTGGATACAGATGTCAGATAAATCTGAGGTAACTCCTAGGTTGCCTGTCAAATTTGCATAACGAGCAACGGAAAATGCAACGAAAGCATTCATATAGCGGCAACACTTTCCTCTTTCGTTTTTATTCGAGCATAAAGAAGCCACAAGAGTAAAATTTGATGCACTCATATCTAAGGGGCAATCTGCAAAAGTAGTAGCACCATCAATCAGATATAGTCTCTATTGCTCTGCAATCCACCACTTGCAAATTTTATCGCTGACAGTCGCCAGAAACATGAATAAGAATAAAACATGACTTTCAATCAACTTCAAACCTAGAAAGCTTAATCCAGCTAAAGGTGCCTTGGTCTTCTTACCTCAAACTCACATTGACTGCCATTATTCGAAAATCTACCACTACTTATCAGTGCTTAATGCAGGCCCATACTACAGGAAACAAATATCAGTGCCGTTTTTACCTAAATAAGAAAAACCTAGTTGTAAAGACATCACTTTGGCCATTAAGAACATGAGAAATTGAATAGTTGCTTGATTGAACAAGACATTGAGCTCAAATTCATTAAACAGTGAACCAAAACTAGCCAAAAATCTTCTAAACCACATAACTGGTTACAAAGTGCAGGTAGCTGAAACAGTCTAACAACAATTATTATCAAAACAGGACAAGGGATAAACTTTGAAAAGAATGCAAATCACAAACGAAAGCTTTCTGCTTTAAAACCCAAACCCATTTTCAGGGCTCCTTAGATACGCCAAACCCTCTTTAATAAATGGCCCAAAATGACATCTTTTACAATAAGGAAAAGCTGGTGATAACAACCATTAAAGCTCAGGTAGTAAAAGCATGAAGCTAAAGGAACTTAACCTGCAAGTACCAAAGGAAGCAGCAAACCAGTAAAGACCAGGAAACCCAACATTGCCTTTGTATAGACCACCATGGTAAACCAAGAAGAAGCTTTTTTTCTTCAGAGAAACAATGTGGGAAAAAGGAACAGAGAAATGTGAGTAATGGGAGTAATGTCGGCACATACGGGAACCTAAACAACTAAGCGACAGGGAGAGAAATGTGAGAGAGAAGCAGGGTTCTGAGTTGTGACCCTTCTCTTTCGTCTCTTTCTCTCTCTCTCTTTTCTGTCGTTAAACAGCGGAGTGGTGTATGTTCTCAGTCTGTAATAAGTATATTTCAGGCACCATTAGCAAATTAATTTGATCATCGAAGTAAAAAAAAAATATAGTAATTTATTCTATATTCGATTATTGAAATGGAAAAATTGAAAATAAATTTGGTTCTGAATAATTATGTCGGTAACAAAAATTGATCGTTAATCGACTAATAATTTAATAAAATGATTATTTTTTATTAGGGTATAAAAATAAAAATATTGAAAGTACGATGAAGCCATTCGGTCCAATGAGGTGCTGTACTCTCCTAATTTATTTTTTTATCATAGTATTTTAAATATTAATATAAATAAATCATTTTTTTCTTTTAGGTTTTTAAAATATTTAATAAACCCTTGTTAAAAAAATACTTAATCAACCACGCCACTTCAATTGTTTTATCTCTAATTGAAGACTAAAGTTCTTAAAAAAAACATCGATCAAAATGATTATTTTTAAAAATGATTATTTAACTAAATATTAAATTTAATTTTAATATCATACCTTTATTTTTATAAATGTTATGTACATGTTTGTTATTTATTGCATTTTTATTCCGAAATCATACAATTTATTAAAATTAAATATAAATTTATCCTCCAAATCATGTTCCAATTCTCGTCTATATGAAGGTTTCTTCCAACTTATTCTCGAACAATATGTATTTTTAAGAGAAACATTTTGCTACACAATTTGTGTAAACTAAAATTTATACTCGTTTGTTAAATTAAAGGGTTAGGAGTTTAGTTTAGAGTTTATAGATTTAGGTTGTATCGTTTAAAATTTAAGATTTAGAGTTTAGGGTTTAGAAAAATATTAAGGGTAAACTACACCAGTAGTCATCGAACTATGGTTTCTTTCCTATTTTAGTCACCGAATTATTTTTTGGGCAAAAATATCACTAAAGTTATGCTTCCTTCCTATTTTGGTCACCGGCCGTTAAAAACTTAACGGTTTTGCTGACGTGAAATTTTATTTTATTTTTTTAATTTTTCATGTCATTTATTTTCTCTCCTCGTAAGCAATATATGTTGTTTATAATATTTTTATTCAAACTAACACGACGGTAACACGTGTCACTGCCTATTAGTGAAATAAAATGAATAAAAAATCAAGCACCTTATGCAGCCAGAGAGATTTGACTAATAGGCATTGGATTTCTCAATGCCAAGAACAACGTTAGATTAACTTAAGTAATGGTTTTGTTAAATTCTATGCAGCTAATGAGCTAGGCTGGGCGGCTAAGAACCATGCATTTCAAGCTTAAGGCTTGGGGCCAACAAAATTATTTAATTTTTTTAACACAGTTGATACGTGTTATTGTTTGATTGAACAAAAATTCATTAAGATGGTAATACACGTCATTTTCTGATTTGAAGATATTAAATAATTATAAAAATCTAAAATATAGACTGTAAAATAGAAATAAGTTTATAGATTTAATTATGATATAGATTTAGATTTTTGGTGTTCTCATTTTTGAATGAATATTAATGATAAATTTATTATTATAATTTAATTTTAAAGGAAATCGAATGATTCTATATTAGATTTGTTGAGTTCAAAATATTTTCTAATATAATAAACAATATACGATGGTGATCAAATTCGAGAACAATATACGATGGTGATCAATGTTAATCGACGATGGCGGTGAGAAATTGCCGGCGACAAGAGACTGATCAAATTCAAGAGTCAAAATGATATTTTGTTTAAAATTTAAAAATCAAATCAATATTTTATTTAAAATTTGAGAATCAAATAAAAATTAACTTATTTTACTAAAGTTGATTTTTATGCACCCAACACCCACATTTTTTTTTGAAGGAACCCAACGCCCGCGTCTGTCTGGGCCGGGGTCAATGTTTTTTTTTTAATTGTTGCACGCGTTTCTCATTACCCCTTAAATTTGTTTACCTTTTTTTAATTAGTATCTAACTTTTTTATTCACGTTGATATTTTTTATAACGGTTTTAGTTTCTATATTTTTTTATTAATATGTGTTATTACAATTTTCTATAATTTCTTACATTTTTATTTTTGGTTGATGGTGTAGCACATCTTATGACGGATCAACAACATGAACAAGAATGGCTGTTATCCCCAACATGGTATTTTTTTTACCTTTGATTTTTTATATTTTTTTTAAGAATTAAAAATAATTATAAATTTATCATACTTTTAAAATTTTATGTTTTGCATCTCACTCTTAAATCCTGACTCCGTCCTTGAGCACATCCTTATAGTATATTGGATTATGTAAAGAAAGAAGAAATATAGAACTATAATCGAGAACAAGAGATATAGCTATTTAAGTAAAGAATTTGAAAATGTTATTCATAAAGAGTGAGAGAATAAATTTAGGGGTGTAAATGAATCGAGTTTGAACGAACGAGATTTTATTCGTGTTTGTTTATTTATTTTTAAAGGTGTTTATGTTCGGTTCATGTTTGTTTGTTTATTTTGAAGGTATTCGCGTTTGTTTGTTTAGTGTTCGTGAACATATTCGTTTAACGTTCACGACCATGTTCGTTTATATGTTTGTTAAAAGAGTGAAATTACACCAGTAGTCCTTAAAGCTCCTTCGACTTCATAGTTTGAACTCCAAATTTCACCATCTATTCAATTTAGTCCCTACCTTCACCAATATTTAAAACATAAAAAAATAAAAGGAAAAAGAGAACCGGTAAACGAGCTTATAAACGAGTCGATAAACAAGTCAATAAGCGAGCTTGTTCGTGAACATAAACAAATCGAACACACCTATGTTCGTGTTTATTCATTTATTAACCGAACATTATACGAACAGTTCGTCAAACGCTCTGTTGATTTACACCTCTAAGAATAACGAGCTTGATCACAACTGATGAACCCCATACTATTATATACAAGGTTTTTATAACTAATATAGTGTCACATCATTCCTTTTGACATCGTTGCAAAAAATATCAATTTGATAAAAATAAACAAGTTCATGTACTATGGACAAAAAAATAGGTATTAATGTGAAAAAAGAAAACAAATCTATGGACGAAAATTAATCAAAAAAATTAAATTCCACTACAAATTTGAATAAATTCAAAGACTAAAATGTAATGTATCCCTTTTAAAGTAATGTTTAGAGTTTATAAAACTGACTTTTATAAATCAACTTTATGTGTTAATCTTTTTCTTTGGATAAGCGTGGGATAACAAATCATCCCTGTGTTAATTAAATAATGTTTATTTAATTTCATGTCTTTTTTAATACTAACTACTATGTCAACTAAATTAATATTTAATTGCCACTATTTATCTTTTTAATTTATTATTTAATAAAAAATTCCAACTCAGGCTCGTAATTTAAACTTTTTTTATAAAAAAATCCACAACCACGACAACCCACTCACAATTTTTTCTCAATATATTAATAATTGAACTAAAAAAATGTTAATAACAATAAAAGATCAAATTATACTAAATTAAATTATGAGTTAATTGCACCACATGTCCCCAAACTATGACACTCATTCTAAATTGGTCCCAAAACTTTTAAACATTCTAATTTCATCCTCAAACTATGACCTTTATTCTAAATTGGCCCCCAAACTTTTAAGCAATTTAGTTTCACCCTCAAACTATGACTATCATTCTAAACTAGTCCTCAAACTTTTTGAATGTTCTCATTTCATCCACAAATTATCAATATATGTTAATAATATCTCATGTTAGTAAAACCGTTATAAAAATCGTTAATTGTCATGAAACATTGATGTGTATTGTGTAATAATGTGATGTGATGTAAACGATAATTTGTATATGAAATTAAAATATTCAAAAAGTTTGGGGACCAATTTAGAATGAGAGTCATAGTTTGGGGATGAAAATGGAATATCCAAATGTTTAGGGATCAATTTAGAATAAGGGTCATTGTTTGAGGATGAAATTATAACATTTAAAAGTTTAGGGACCAATTTAAAATGATGATCATAGTTTGGGACATGTGGTGCGATTAACTCTTAAATTATTAACTACAAAATATGTATCCAAATTATCCTAAATTAAATTATAAAAAATTCAACAATTCACCCTAAAAATGTTATAATAATACTTAATTAAATTATAAAAATCCTCAAAATTCATGAAAATTATGATTTGACCATCCTAGTTTGGGCCAAATCAGAATCCAGTAAAAAGGTTGAATTTGAGGCCCATACTTCTTTTCTGATTATTTTTGAGCTTTGGTCATTGACACGAGATTTCTACTTTCTAGGTTCAAAAGGACAACATTTTTTGGTGCTTTTTAGGGGTGTGCATAATTAACCGTAACCGTTAACCGGTATAACTGTTATATTTTACAGGTTAATTAACCGAACTGTTAAAGTTAAACAGTTTCGGTTAACCGAATCGTTAAAAATAGTAGTTAATGGTTACGGTTACGAATTTTGACTAATGTTAACCTATAGGTTAACCGTTATTAAATTATATATATATATTTAAAATATAAAAGAACTTTTTAAAAAACCAACTCACAGATACAAATATACATGCCCTTTTTTTAATTCTAAACCCTGTTTCTAAAGTGGAGGATTCATTTACCTTATGATTATTATATGTTAGTTAAAGATTTGTCTTTAAAACTTTGATGGTGGTTTTTATGTCTTGAACTTTGATGGTGTATTGCTACAATGTTATTGTTATGTGCTGCAAACTTTTTAAACTTTAAACTTTAAAACATTATGAAGTTTGTGTGTTTTGTCTTGTGTTGAAACTTTATAGTATGTATTTTTTAATTATGGCGTAAGTGATTAGAATATATGTGATAAGTGTTCAAAAGTACTATTTTTTACCCTTTTTACTCATATTATTGTTATACTTAGGCTCATATTAGTTGCATAGTTAGCCATTCATGCATTAATCCATGTTTCCTTCCATCGTTGAGCTTGATTACATAACTTGGTAGTTTTTGTGGAAAAGATGTTGCTTTGGTGTGCTTTGTGTGTGTATGTGCAGGATCACTTGCCAAAGCAATGCCGAGCTAGTTGCCAGGGCAATGCATGAAGGAGACGCCGAGCTAGTTGCTAGGGCAATGCATGAAGGAGACGCTGAGCTAGTTGCCATGACAATTGTCGACAAAGAGAAAATGCAATAGGGATGTCGAGATTAATGACTTTACAAGCCCAAGATGACATGGAGCAAGGCCCAAGCCCAAAGGAATTTGATTGCCATGCAGAGATTAAAGAAGAATTAAATTCCAAGAAGATAGGAGAAGTTCTAATAGGAATAAAATTATAATAAAGAATTATATTCTTTAAAGATAATTTAATTCCAACTCAAACTCCTCCTCAAAGAAGGGCTTTGGCCTAGCCCTATAAATAGCAAGGAGATTTTGACAACTATAGAGAGAAGAGGGCAAAATTCGACAAGTCCAAGAGAGGAAGCAAGGGGAATTTTCGGCAAGCATCTAGGGCAAGGGATTTTCGACAAGCTTCATCTTTTCTTCCTTGTTCGATTGGGTTCATGCTAGGGATTGTTTATCTTGTGTTTCTTTGGAACCTAGCCATGAACTAAATTTACTTGGCTATGGTTATTGTGTTTTGTGGTTGTGAGAAACTATTGGTTTTTGTTTAGGTAATAAGAGTTTGCACTTTTCTATTTCAAGGTTTATTCATTCTTGGTTCTTATTATTGTTGCGAGTGAATTGGGAGAAGATCTCGTGATTTTATCCATTTATCTAATATCGGGAGAGTTAGATTCAAGAAACGAATGAATATGATCTTTATTCAATCCAATGATGGTGAAGATTAATCCGGCTTAGGAATAAGTTAAGGATTTCAATGGCTAAGAGGAGCGCAAGATTGGTTGTTGTTCACCCTTGATTCACGCAGGGATGTATTATCAAGGCATGCACAAGTAGCTAGAGTTTCAACTTAGGGATAAGAAGAAACCATTGAAGAACGCTCCGCCGAACCTTGAAGTTGCTGCCCAGACGCCCAAGTAGTTGCCCAGGCAACCATCGATTAGTTGCCAAGGCAACCCCGTTACAGCAAGTTGCCCACGGCAACCGAGTTGCCGTGCACTCTTTTACCAAGACGATCCAATCGGCTATCACACCTCAACTCACGATCACCTGGCCTATCTCTCTCAATTGAATTCATCTTTTCTTTTACTTATTTGTTTTCTAGATTAGTAAACTTCTATAATCTTTTATTTGTGTTTTTATTTTTACGATTGCAAGAGACTAGATTCTTGAAGTAGCACCAATCCTCGTGGAGACGATATCTTTTATACTATAACTTGCGGCGTGTATACTTGCACATTTGCGTAGCACTTATTACGCAACAAGTTTTTTTGGCGCCGTTCGGGATTGGCAATAGCGACTTTGTTTTTATTTTCTTGCACTTTCTTTTTATTTTTCTTGTTTAAAATTCAAAGGGCTAACAAACTTTGGTTTTGCATTGGTATATGACAGGCGAGACCGACTTCACCAGAATATCCCTTTGATCCGTAAATCGAACGAACCTTACAAAGACTTTAGACGAAGGATAAGAGAAGCAATGGCAAATCAAGACGGCAATATGAATCAAGATGTTCGGCGGGAGGAGGAGTGATTCTTGCACGAAAATGTAACTATTCGAGACTATCTTGAAGAAGATCTTGATGGACTTAACCCATGAGTTGTCGCGACTGAAATTGAAGCCGCCACTTTGAGTTGAAACCGTAATGTTTAATATGATCAACACAATAGGTCAATTTGGCGGCTTAGCAACTGAAGATGCACGACAACATCTGAAATCTTTCCTCGAGATTTGCAACTCGTTCAAGATACACGGAGTCACCCCCGATGTATTACGATTAAGATTATTCCCCTATTCACTGAGGGATAGGGCGAAAAAATGGTTGAATAGCATTCCTGCCGGATCCATAGCATCTTGGACTGATCTTTGTCGTGATTTCCTTGCTAGATTTAATCCTACAAATCTGACTGATAAGCTTCGTAACGACATTACTTCTTTTCGGCAGGCAGATGATGAATCCATGTACGAGGCTTGGGAGCGATATAGAGAACTTCTACACAAATGCCCTTTACACTGATTCCCGGTGTGGACTCAAGTAACAATGTTTTACAACGCCGTGAATACACCAACAAGGATGATGCTAGATGCCTCGGCAAACGACATACTCCTAGATAAGTCACCGGAGGAAGCAATGCAAATTTTAAACAGGCTGGCGAAGAATGACTATCAATTCCCATCTACTAGAAGAGGAGGAGTTAGACGCCAAGCCACAATACATGAACTAGGATCATCGATTCAATTTTCGCACAATTGGCCGCTTTAACCAAGATGGTCCAGAACATGCAAAAACCAAACAACACACATGAAGTCAAGGTAATGGATTCTTTTTGTGAGTTATGTGGTGATAACCATAATTCTTCTGAATGTATGCAGAATCCGGAATCCAGCTTCTATGTGGGGAATTACAATCGGAGCAACAACATGATGTCCAATACATACAATCCAGCTTGGAAGAAGCACCCAAAATTTTCATGGAGTAATCCCAACAATGCTCTAAACCAGAACAATCAGAATGCACAAGCATCGGGATTCCAGCAGAATATGCCACGGTAATGAATGATGACAACAACAACCGACGACATCTAGTTCTTTGGAAAATTCTCTAAATGCTTTTATGATGAAAACTGAATCTTATATGGCTGAGAATAGTAATTTCATAAAAAAACTGATGCTTTTATTAACAGGACCGAGATGAGATTGCAAAACCAAGAGGCGACAATCAAATCACTGGAAAATCAAGTCGGACGGTTTGCTCAAAATCTGAATACTAGACCACAAGGAGGTTTACCTAGCGATCTTGAAGTCGCAAGAGGAACCGACCATGAGCAATGTAAGGCGATCACCACTAGAAGTGGCCAACAACTTAGAGAGGTTCAAACCCGCTCGTCAAACAAAACTCCACAAAAAGATCAAGACGAACCCTAGCGGCAAAGCCTCGGATCTTTGAACCGGGGAATTGCCGCGGCAACCGGCAATAAGCATGCCTCAGCAACCGATGATAAAGACACCTCGACAACTTGCGATAAGCATGCCTCGGTAACCCCAGTTGATAATGCCTCAGAAACTCTAGATGTCCCGACAATGCCGTCAATCAGGTTTCAAACCAATGAAAGGATCGAAGATATCCGACTTCCACCACCATTCCCACAAAGGTTGAAGCGACAAAAGCAAGAATACCAATTCAAGAAGTTTCTTGATATCCTAAAGCAAGTCCACATCAACTTGCCATTGGTGGAAGCAATTGAACAAATGCCAAACTATGCCAAGTTTCTTAAAGACATTGTGTCCAAAAGAACAAGGCTAGGAGAGTTTGAAACAATTGCCGCGACAGAAGGATGCATGGCAATGTTGCACAATCGTATGCCACCTAAGTTGAATGATCCAAAAAATTTCACAATACCCTGTTCCATTGGAAATCACTATGTCGGGAAAGCATTATGCGACCTTGGGGCTAGCATAAACTTGATGCCTAAATCGGTTTTCCAGAAACTAGGAATCGGGAAGGCAAGACCTACAATAGTCATGTTGCAGCTAGCCGACAGATCCTATGTGCATCCAGAGGGAAAAATCGAGGACATACTGGTAAAAGTTGATAAATTTATTTTTCCCGCTGACTTTATTGTTTTGGATTGTGAAGCAGATGAGCATTTACCCATCATTCTCGGGAGACCATTCGTAGCAACAGGGAGAACCTTGATTGATGTTGAAAAGGGAGAACTCACAATGAGGGTGAATGACCAGCAAGTTAAACTAAATGTGTTCCAAACACTAAGGCATGCCGATAATCCAGAAGAATGCCAACTACTTCATGCCACGACAGAGTTTAACTTCGATGAGGAATTTAGTTGCCTCGGCAACTATATTGCCGACCAAGAGGAACATGAGGAGTATGAAGAACCGGTCGATGAAGAACAACCAGAAGAGGCAAATTGGCTAGTCAACCGACCAGGTACATACTTTGAACCACTGGACTATACTCAGGTAAGGAAGGTAAGCTCGAAAAACCCTCTACTGAACAACCACCAATTCTTGAGTTGAAACAATTGCCAGAGCAACTAAAATATGTATACTTAGGGACCGATAATACATTGCCTGTAATTATTTATTCTAAGTTACAGCCTGAGCAGGAAAAAAAGTTGATCAAGATGTTGAAGCTACACAAAAAGGCAATAGGGTGGACAATTGCCGACTTGAAGGGAATTAGCCCGGCGGTGTGCATGCACAAGATCTTGTTGGAAGATGATCACAAACCTTCAATTGAGGCCCAGAAGAGACTGAATCATGTCATAAAAGGGGTCGTAATGAAAGAAATCATCAAGTGGCTTGACGCCGACATTATATACCCTATCTCCGATAGTACGTGGGTAAGTACGGTACAATGTGTACCGAAAAAGGGAGGTATAACAGTGGTAAGCAATGAAAATAATGAACTTATCCCAACCAGGACTGTGACCGGTTGGAGGGTTTGTATGGACTATAGAAAGCTAAACAAAGCCACTAGGAAAGATCACTTCCCATTACCCTTTATTGATCAAATGCTTGAACGTCTTGCAGGTAAACCCTTTTATTGTTTTCTTGATGGTTATTCAGGTTACAATCAGATTGCCATAGCACCAGAAGATCAAGAAAAGACAACCTTCACAAGCCCATACGGTACTTATGCCTTCCGAAGGATGTCGTTCAGATTGTGTAACGCCCCGACAACCTTCCAAAGATGCATGATGACACTCTTTTCAGACATGGTCGAAGACTTCCTTGAGATCTTCATGGATGATTTTTCGGTTTTTGGTAATGACTTCGACGGCTGTCTCAGAAATTTAGAGAGGGTGTTAGCAAGATGCGAAGAAACGGATTTAGTCCTCAATTGGGAGAAATGCCACTTTATGGTAGATGAAGGAATAGTGCTCGGCCACAAGATTTCATCCAAGGGAATTGAAGTAGACAAAGCCAAGGTGGACGTGATCGAGAGACTACCCCCACCAAATTCGGTTAAAGGAATTCGAAGTTTTCTCGGACATGCAGGTTTTTATAGGAGGTTCATTCATAATTTTTCTAAAATCACTAAACCCTTGTGTAATCTGCTTGAACAGGATAAAGTCTTCAATTTCGATGATTCTTGCACTCAAGCATTCGAAACCCTAAAGAAAAAGCTTGCCTCGCACCAATTGTCATTCCACCAGATTGGACGCTACCTTTTGAGCTCATGTGTGATGCAAGTGATTTCGCGGTAGGAGCAGTCCTAGGCCAACGCACAGGTAAGACCTTCCATGTGATATACTACGCTAGTAAAACTCTTAATGGTGCTCAAGTGAATTACACAACAACGGAGAAAGAGTTACTAGCTGTAGTTTTCGCATTTGACAAGTTCCGATCCTATTTAATTGGTACAAAGGTAATTGTTCATACGGACCATTCGGCAATCAAATACTTATTTGCTAAAAAGGATGCTAAACCTCGTTTGATTCGTTGGATATTACTTTTACAAGAATTTGATATTGAAATTAAGGACATGAAAGGAATAGAAAATCAAGTGGCCGATCACTTATCACGTTTGCAACGCAATAGGGAGGAGGATGCGGATCTAGAGATATGCGATGCATTCCCGGATGAACAAATTCTAGTTGCCTCGGCAACCATGGATGCACACGCCTCGGCAACTCTCAATGCCGCCGAAGCCTTTGACGCACACGCCTCGGCAATTTTGGGAGCAGTTGCCACGACAGCACATGCCTCGGCAATACCCTGGTACGCGAATTTAGTTAATTTCCTTGTTTGTGGTATTTTCCTTATGGCATTACTCACCAAGGGAAGAAGTGGTTCCGTCATGATGCTAAGCATTACTTTTGGGACGAGCCTCTTTTGTTTAAACAATATGCAGATCAGGTTATACGCCGATGTGTCCCTGAAGAAGAGCAACAAAATGTACTCCGGCAATGCCATTCTTCACCCATGGAGGACATTTTGGAGGAACTCGTACCGCGGCCAAAGTCTTGCAATCCGGGTTGTATTGGCCAACATTGTACAAAGATGCCCAAGACTTTTACAAGCAATGTGATCGTTGCCAGAGGACGGGCAATATCTCTAGACGACATGAGATGCCACTCCAGAACATCATCGAGGTGGAACTATTCGATGTATGGGGGATCGACTTTATGAGACCTTTCCCATCTTCATTCGGCAGCCTCTACATCTTACTTGTCGTCGACTATGTGTCTAAATGGGTAGAGGCAGCTGCAGTTCCCAACAACGATTCCAAGACCGTGCAACGATTCCTACAGAAAAACATATTTACACGATTTGGGATGCCGAGAGCAATTATCAGTGACAGGGGCAAGCATTTTGACAACAGACTAATTGCCAAGATGTTGCAACGCTTCGACATATCACACAAGATCGCCACGGCATATCACCCACAAACCAACGGGCAAGCAGAAATTTCCAACCGGGAGTTGAAGGGAAAACTCGAGAAAGTTGTAAATCCCTCAAGGAAGGATTGGTCATTAAGACTAGATGACGCACTTTGGGCATATTGCACTGCATTCAAAACACCCTTAGGTATGTCCCCCTTCCGACTTGTCTATGGTAAAACATGCCATCTACCGGTGGAAATCGAGCACAAGGCGTACTGGGCAATCAAGACCGTGAATATGGATTGGGAAAGTGCCGGACAAAAGCGCTTGATGGATCTCAATGAGATAGAAGAATTTCGTGCACTCGCCTATAACAATGCACGAATCTACAAGGAGAAAACAAAGCGATGGCATGACAAGAAACTATTGCCACGACAATTCACGTCAGGGCAACTAGTTCTCCTATTCAATTCTCGGCTAAGACTTTTCCCAGGAAAGCTGAAATCAAGATGGTCGGGACCATTCGAAGTCGTCAAACCATTCTCCCATGGTGCTGTGATAATCAAGTCCATCTCTGACAACCATGAATTCAAAGTTAATGGACAAAGGTTGAAGCACTACAATGGTGCCCATGTGGAACCTAACAAGGAAGTGGTCAACTTAGGAGATGCATGAGCATGCTCTCCTTTCAGTATTTTCTTTTTCTTTTTATTTTCATTTTTCTTTTAAGAGATATTTTATTTTTTCTTCATTATCTTTAGTTTTCAGGTTTTCTTTGTTTTTTTTTCACAACAAGACTCACAACTACTATGCTAAGGAAATTTACTGCCAAGATCCTTGCCCCGGCAACCAATGAAGAAGATGCCGCGGAAACCTACATCGTGCCTGCACAAGCTGATGCCACGGCAACCAAAGCTAAAGACATCCCGGCAACAAGAAAACAACCATCGCGTTCAAGCAAGAGAATCAAGACACCGACCAAAAGGAAACTAATCATCTACGATGACGAACTCTCGGAGTAAGTCCTCGTATGCATTTTTATTTTATTTTTTCATTATTTTTATGCATGAATTGAGGACAATGCCTCACTCGAGTTTGGGGGGATTGTTATTAGTAGTTACCATGTTTAATTACATTCATCTTAAATATTACATTTAAGATACATAAATTGCTTGCCATGCCTTTAATTGGAACAAGAATTGCTTAGATTTGATGAATATTCGGTGATGACTTTGCCAATGCACTTAATTGATAGAATTTTTATTCTAGGATAACCATGGTAAAACTTAGAATTTTAATATGATGCTAAATTTGATAAAACACTGTTGTGGTTTGATTGATTTAAGGAATTCTAGTGAACTTAGGTTGATAATTAACAAATTGGGGGATTAGAATAAAAATTGGATGAATGCTAGAGGTGCCCGAAATTGGCTCTAGCATGTGCTAAAAAATTTTCACTAGAGGTGCCCGAAACTGGCTCTAGGATGTGTTAAAAAAAATTTAACTAGAGGTGCCCGAAACCGGCTCTAGTCGATTAAATTAACTTAAGGAAACTAAAAACAAAACACTAGAGGTGCCCAACACTGGCTCTAGTTAAAACATGTTAAAAAGAACCCAACGAAGTAATTTGAAAACCTCTTGTTTGCATAGAATCCGAAAAATCAACTTGCACACAACTCCGCACACACTCACAAGCATTATAGTTTGATTCCGAGTAACTCCTCAGTTTTCCGAAAAATAAAAAGCCAATCATACTTTGTGCCCCGGTTCAGAGAATTGAAATCAAGTTCAAAGCTAAGTTTGTGAAAATTGAAGTCTTGGCAGGTAATTATGAGTTTGCATTGCTTGAGGACAAGCAATAGTTCGAGTTTGGGGGTGTGATAAGTGTTCAAAAGTACTATTTTTTTTACCCTTTTTACTCATATTATTGTTAAACTTAGGCTCATATTAGTTGCATAGTTAGCCATTCATGCATTAATCCATGTTTCCTTCCATCGTTGAGCTTAATTACATAACTTGGTAGTTTTTGTGGAAAAGATGCTGCTTTGGTGTGCTTTGTGTGTGTATGTGCAGGATCACTTGCCAAAGCAATGCCGAGCTAGTTGCCAGGGCAATGCATGAAGGAGACGCCGAGCTAGTTGCCAGGGCAATGCATGAAGGAGACGCCGAGCCAGTTGCCATGACAATTGTCGACAAAGAGAAAATGCAATAGGGATGTCGAAATTAATGACTTTACAAGCCCAAGATGACATGGAGCAAGGCCCAAGCCCAAAGGAATTTGATTTCCATGCAGAGATTAAAGAAGAATTAAATTCCAAGAAGATAGGAGAAGTTCTAATAGGAATAAAAATATAATAAAGAATTATATTCTTTAAAGATAATTTAATTCCAACTCAAACTCCTCCTCAAAGAAGGACTTTGGCCTAGCCCTATAAATAGCAAGGAGATTTCGACAACTATAGAGAGAAGAGGGCAAAATTCGACAAGTCCAAGAGAGGAAGCAAGGGGAATTTTCGGCAAGCATCTAGGGCAAGGGATTTTCGACAAGCTTCATCTTTTCTTCATTGTTCGATTGGGTTCATGCTAGGGATTGTTTATCTTGTGTTTCTTTGGAACCTAGCCATGAACTAAATTTACTTGGCTATGGTTATTGTGTTTTGTGGTTGTGAGAAACTATTGGTTTTTGTTTAGGTAATAAGAGTTTGCACTTTTCTATTTCAAGGTTTATTCATTCTTGGTTCTTATTATTGTTGCGAGTGAATTGGGAGAGGATCTCGTGATTTCATCCATTTATCTAATATCGGGAGAGTTATGAATATGATCTTTATTCAATCCAATAATGGTGAAGGTTAATCCAGCTTAGGAATAAGTTAAGGATTTCAACGGCTAAGAGGAGCGCAAGATTGGTTGTTGTTCACCCTTGATTCACGCAGGGGTGTATTATCAAGGCATGCACAAGTAGCTAGAGTTTCAACTTAGGGATAAGAAGAAACCACTGAAGAACGCTCCGCCGAACCTTGAAGTTGCTGCCCAGACGCCCAAGTAGTTGCCCAGGCAACCATCAATTAGTTGCCAAGGCAACCCCGTTGTGCAAGTTGCCACGGCAACTGAGTTGCCCGTGCACTCTTTTACCAAGACGATCCAATCGGCTATCACACCTCAACTCACGATCACCTGGCCTATCTTTCTCAATTGAATTCATCTTTTCTTTTACTTATTTGCTTTCTAGATTAGTAAACTTCTATAATCTTTTATTTGTGTTTTTATTTTTACAGTGCAAGAGACTAGATTCTTGAAGTAGCACCATTCCCTGTGGAGACGATATCTTTTATACTATAACTTGCGACGTGTATACTTGCACATTTGCGTAGCATTTATTACGCGCAGCAATATGTATTTAAGTATTTTCACTAATATTTTAATATAATATTTATAGAAAAGATAATTATATTATCCTCTAAAAAATAGTGAACATGTGGGAAAAATGTAATAGGTTACAGGTTAACCTATAACCGAAAAGTTGGTTAACCGCATCTTAACGGTTAACCGTTGTCGGTTAACCATTTCTTAATGGTTAGGTTACGGTTAGCAAAATTCAATAACCGCCATAACGGTTAACCGACCGTTTAGGCTAAACGGTACGGTTAACCTACCATGAACACCCCTAGTTTTTATTTGAGTTTTTATCTGTGTCTTAATATTAAAAAATTAAATTTTAAACCCTAAAAATATACATATCCCAAATTCTCTAACCTTTAAACCTTAACCATAAACCCTAAACATAATTTTTTTAATGTGGGGCATAGACACTGAAAAGAGGTGAAAGATTTCTATTCGATTCAAAAGCAGGAATGATGCAGACTGTTGGGGAAGAAACTGAACAACCGAAATTAAGCGGAAGCACAACCGATGTTCTTTTAAGCGGAAGCACAACCGATGTTCTTTCTTTCCCTATAACTCAAGTCAATAATTATGGCAAGCACAATATCACAAATATGTTCTCTAGCAGCACTAATCAACATCAAATCATCAATGCAACCACAACACAAATAAATCGAGACACCGAAATTTTTACGTGGAAAACCCCTCTAAATAAAGGGTAAAAACCACAGGACTTTAGAGTCCGATAAAAAACTCCACTATAATCAAATGTTCAACTACAATATACAATATCCAACCTACAACAAGCATTCAACTCCAACAAGGCTAATAATAAGTAGTCTTTAGCAAAAGAGAGTAAAGTGAGAGAACATCACCAAAAATGGATCTGGCTGTAAAACTCGTATTCCCGCTGCTAAAAAACTCGGATGAAAAATCCGACCGTACAAAGTCAAGAACACCAAGTCACTTAGCTGCTATCCAAAAATCAGCCCAATCGAATCAGGGATGGACCTCCGATCGAAGAGTTGATCAAAACTGCTCAAAGCTGGAAAAATGATTTCCTCTCATGTTTTTCTCTCGAATGATTTTCGGAGCTCTCTATCTTTTTCAAATCTGCCCACACACTCTATAATACACTAAGCCATTATTAAAGGCTTACAAAGTCAAAAACAAATAAATGTTGTAGACAAACATATACCAAACACCAACCACCCTTTGAAATTTGGGGTGTAAACAGTGTGGGTTACCCACATAGTGGGACCCCCACCCAACAAATCTCCCCCTCCCGCTATGTGGGGAATGTCTTTATGCCGGCCATCAAGTAGCATGCTTCAAACTTCCCTCTTGGTAAGGCTTTAGTCAACATATCAACACCATTATCATCAGTATGAATCTTCTCAAGCTCTAGCAATTTAGCTTCAAGAACATCTCGTATCCAATGGTACCTCACATCAATATGCTTAGATCTAGCATGAAAAGTTGAGTTCTTACCAAGATAAATCGCGCTCTGGCTGTCACAATACAAGCCATACCTCTCCTGAGTAAAACCAAGTTCATGCATAAATTTCTTCATCCAAAGTATCTCCTTGCACGCTTCGGTCGCTGCAATGAACTCTGATTCAGTGGTGGATAAGGCAACACACTTTTGCAATCTCGATTGTCATGCCACAGCTCCCCCTACATAAGTGATCAAGTAACCTGAAGTAGATCTCCTCGAGTCAATGTCCCCGGCCATGTCTGAATCTGTATATCCAACAAGAACAAGTTTCTCATTGCCGAAACAAAGTTTCAAGTTGGAACTGCCACAAAGATATCTCATGATCCACTTCACTGCATCCTAATGCTCTTTGCCTGGATTAGAAAAAAACCGACTAATTGTACCAACAACATAAGCCAAGTCTGGTCTCGTGTAAACCATTGCATACATCAAACTGCCCACGGCTGAAGAGTGAGGAACTTTCTGCATCTCTTTATTCTCTTTTTTTGTGGAAGGACTATGCTTGACACTCAATCTGAAGTGAGTAGCAAATGGAGTATTCACCGCTTTAGCTCTGTCCATACTAAACCTTTGAAATACTTTCTCAATGTACCTCTCTTGTGATAACCACAATTTCTTGGCCTTTCTATCACGTGTCAACCTTATGCCAAGAATTTTCTTTGCTAGCCCCAAATCTTTCATCGCAAAGGGTTTACTCAACTCTTGCTTCAACTTGTCAATTATGGAAACATGACGACCAACAATAAGCATATCATCAACATATAGTAAAAGGATAATAAAATCATCACCAGAGAATCTCTTAACAAAACACAATGATCATAAGTAGTCTTCTTGTAGCCTTGCTCCCCCATAACAGACTCAAACTTCTTGTACCATTGCCTAGGAGCTTGCTTCAAACCATACAAGTTCTTCTTCAACCTGCACACGTAGTCATCTTTTCCTTGTGCAACAAATCCCTCTGGCTGCTCCATGTAAAGCTCTTCTTCCAAATTACCATGAAGAAAAGCAGTTTTCACATCCATTTGTTCAACCTCTAAGTCATAACAGGCTGCCAAACCCAATATAGTTCTAATAGAGGACATCTTCACAACTGGAGAAAATATTTCTTCAAAATCAATCCCTTTTTTCTGAGTATAACCCTTGACGACCAATCTAGATTTGTATCATGGAGATGAAGACTTTTCTTCTTGCTTCAACCTGTAAACCCACCGATTCTTCAAAGCTCTCTTGCCCTTAGGTAGTTTCACCAACTCAAAGGTATGGTTATCATGTAAGGATTGAAGTTCATCTTTCATTGCTTCAACCCACTGATCTTTGCATTCACTCTTCATAGCCTCTTCATAACATTCAGGTTCTCCCCCGTCAGTCAAAAGAACATATTCATCAGAAGAATACTTGACAGAAGATCGTCGTTCTCTAGAAGATCTTCAAAGTGGAACTACTGGTGGAGCTATAGGTGCTTGTTGTTGATCATTCACAACATCATCTATGGGAGCATCAAAGTAACCTATATCCTGCTGGTCATCATTAACATCACCGTGTACATCATCCTGAATAGGATTTGGTGAAGGGTCTAGGGGAACTGGATTCACATCGGTCAAGTCACCATTATCTTGTGAATCCTCTTTCTTTGTCTTATCAATGTCATCAATGGTCTGATCATCAATAAAGACAACATCTCAGCTTCTCACGAGCTTCTTCTGAACTGGATCGTAGAGTCTATAACCAAACTCACCATCTAGACCATAACCAATAAAGATGCATTGACGAGTCTTGACATCCAACTTAGATCTTTCATCATTTAGAACATGAACAAATACTTTACAACCGAACACACGTAGGTGATTATATGACACGTCTTTACCAAACCAAACTCTATCTGGTATATCACCTCGTAAAGGAACACTAGGAGACAGATTAATCACATGTGCCACTGTATTCAAGGCTTCAACCCAAAACGATCTTGGCAACTTTGCATCTGACAGCATACATCTGACTCTCTCAATCAATGTTCGGTTCATT
Source organism: Hibiscus mutabilis (assembly GCA_019671005.1). Lineage (NCBI taxonomy): Eukaryota > Viridiplantae > Streptophyta > Magnoliopsida > Malvales > Malvaceae > Hibiscus > Hibiscus mutabilis. Next base: position 8,819,483 of record CM033719.1, read on the forward strand.
CTTTCAGCTAACCCATTTAACTGTGGAGTCTTCGGTGGTGTTCTCTGATGTTTGATTCCCTGTCGCAGACAATACTCATGAAATGGCCATGTGTACTCGCCACCATTATCAGTACGAATGCACTTTACCTTCTTCCATGTTTCTCTTTCAACTGATCCTTGAAACTGTTTAAATGCCTCAAAAACTTGGTCTTTCGACTTCAAAGTGTAGACCCACAGCTTTCTTGAACAATCATCAATGAAAGTCACAAAATAAAGTGCACCACTATGTGATCTTACCTTTATCGGACCACAAACATCTAAATGGACCAACTCTAGCAACTCTGATCTTCTATGAGAATGATGACTTCTAAAAGAAAATCTTCTCTGCTTTCCCGCTAGACAATGAGCACAATTCTTCAATGTGGCATTCTTCAACCCAGAAAGTTGATTCTTCTTGGCTAAACAATTAAGCCCCTTCTTACTCATGTGACTAAAGCCTGCATCAAGTACAAATTTGAGCTCTTCTTTCCTCGAGCCACAACCAAGGAGCCTTTAGTCAACTTCCATTGCCTCTCACTGAAGGTGTTACAAAATCCCTCATCATCAAGCTTTCCTGCAGAAATCAAATTCAAACGGATATCCGGTGCATGTTTAACATCCTTGATAATTAACTTTGTTCCATTATTGCTCACCAAGCTAACATCTCCCATGCCAATAACTGGAATCAAACCGTCATTACACATCTTCAATACTCCAAAATCACCAGGAGTATAAGATGTGAAGAAATCCCTCCTCGACGTGACATAAATTGAAGCACCAGTATCAATCACCCAACTAGTCTCATCATATGCTAGGTTGACCAAATTCTCAGAACAAATAACCAATAGATCTTCACGAGTAGCAGTAGCAACATGCTCAGATTTTTCATCATCATTTCGATCGTTTTTATCACCATCACTTTTGTTCTCTCTCTTCCACTTGTAGCAATATTTCTTGATATGGCATTTCTTACCACAATGATGACACTCAAGATTCTTATATCTCGATCTTGACTTACTTCGACTTTTATCTCTACCCTTGTCATCTTTTTCTCTGTTTCTTCCCCTGTTCTCGGTAACCAACACCTCAGACTGTGATGCAGAACCCTGAGATCTTCTTCTAACCTCTTCATTCAATACACCACCCTTAGCCAAATCCAAAGTAATAATACTATGTGGAGCAGAATTAATGAGTGAGACCCGAAAAGTCTCCCAAGTGTCCGGTAGAGTAGCAAGCAACCAAAGCCCTAAAATCTCATCATCAAATTTGACACCCATACCAAGCAACTGATTCATCACACTTTGAAACTCACTAACATGGTCAGCTGTAGACGTCCCTTCTCTGTATTTCAACGCCATCATTTTCTTTAGCAAAAACAATTTGGTGTTGCCCGACCTCGAAGCATACAAGCTTTCAAGCTTCTCCCACAATGTGCGAGCATGTGTCTCCTGATCAATGTGGTTGTAAACATTTTCTTCAACAAATTGTCGAATATAGCCACACACTTGTTGATGCTCAAATTCCCATTCCTCATCACTTTTTGAATCGGGTTTTTGAGCAGCAAAGACCGAAGATGCAAAGCCTTTACAAACAACAAGTCTTTCATTTTATTCCGCCAAAGTTGATAATTCGTGTCATTCAACATAATCATATTGCTTGTATTAATCTCCATAATTATCTAACACAATAACCAAGCTCTGATGCCAGTTTGTTGGGGAAGAAACTAAACAACCAAAATTAAGCGGAAGCACAACCGATGTTCTTTCTCTCCCTATAACTCAAGTCAATAATTATGGCAAGCACAATATCACAAATATGTTCTTTATCAGCACTAATCAACCACAAATCATCAATGCAACCACAACACAAATAAATCGAGACACCGAAATTTTTACATGGAAAACCCCTCTAAATCAAGGGTAAAAACCACGGGACTTTAGAGTCCGATAAAAAATTCCACTATAATCAAATGTTCAACTACAAGACTACAATATCCAACCTACAACAAGCATTCAACTCCAACAAGGCTAATAATAAGTAGTCTTTAGCAAAAGAGAGTAAAATAAGAGAACATCACCAAAAATGGAGCTGGCTGTAAAACTCGTATTCCCGCTGCTACAAAGCTCGGATGAAAAATCCGACAGTACAAATTCAAGAACACCAAGTCGCCTAGCTGCTGTCCAAAAATCAGCTCAATCGAACCATGGATGGACCTCCGATAGAAGAGTTGATCAAAACTGCTCAAAGCTGAAAAAATGATTTTCTCTCCTGTTTTTCTCTCGAATGATTTTCTGAGCTCTCTATCTCTTTCAAATCTGCCCATGCACTCTATAATACACTAAGCCATTATTAAAGGCTTACAAAGTCAAAAACAAATAAATGTTGCAGACAAACATATACCACACACCAATCACCCTTTGAAATTTGGGGTGTAAACGGTGTGGGTTACCCACATAGGGGGACTCTCACCCAACACAGACTGCCATGGGAATCATGGACACAATCATACTTGTCATGCACCAGGCTCGACATTTATTATATATACCTGCCAACAAAACCTGTTAAAACAATCGCTTTGATCTTGTTTTGCACCCCCAAAGTTCTGTGTTTTTTTCCATGTTAGGGAATTCTGGGAATCTGGAGATTACAAATGTGTTGTTTTAAGAACAGCTTGGTGAATTGCAGTACGTTAAACTTAAAGCGACATTGCTGCGTTTTGACGGTGGAAGAGTTTATGAAGATTACTTTTTATACTAAAAACGGTTTAAGCTGACAAAACATGAGTACGACAATACCTTTATACGTCTGTAATTGGATAAAAAAATATGTTAAAAAAGACTTGGAAATCTGTAAAACTCATTGATTATGATTACAAGCAAGCCCAAGAGGAAGACTTTAAGCAACAAATTCTCATGCTGAGCCGTGTTCTTTTGGAATTTCATGCCATTACGAAATATTATAAGTTTAACAAATCTTTGGTAATCATTTAACTAGCTGACCAGAACATGCCTTTTTAAACCCACAGTGGGTAAATATTTCCCCCATTGCCAGCTTCAATGCACTTGTATATGAAGAGAAACCGAAGCAGAGAAAAGGAAGATTTGAAAGAAAAAAAGAAGACCCCAAAACCAAACCATGCATGCAAGGTTTCAGTATATCTTCTTCTTCTTATTTTCTCCTCTGTCTTGAACTAACAGAGTTAAATGTTTCGTTTGCAGTTGATTTCCATTTTGATCATTTCTAGTCTGTGTTTTGGTTTCTGCTCTGCTCTCAAGGTACTATATGCCCATTGCCCTTGGAATTTCGGTTTCAGTTTTGTTTGTAAAATTGTAATATAATGTATATGTTTGAAACAGGAGGGACAAACATGTGTAGCAGATCGGAATTGTGACTCAGGGTTGCACTGTCAAACCTGTACAGCAAACGGAAACGTACGGCCCCGATGCACCAGAATCCGACCTCTAAGCCCCATTGCTAATGTCAGTACAGTTTCATCCATTTTTGTGTACACCTTTCAACAAAAGAAGAAGCAAGGTTATTGATATGAACTCTGAAACAGGACTATTTTAAAACAGGTCCAGGGACTTCCATTTAACCGATACTCGTGGTTGACTACCCACAACTCGTTTGCGAGGCTAGGAGCCAGGTCTGCAACTGGGTCTTTGCTTCTGGCTCCGACGAACCAGCAGGACTCCATCACCAGCCAGCTTAATGTATGTGTTCTTTTATCTCCTTGTTCAATGTTTGCAGAATTAGCTTATAATTGTTCCATGTTTAGGTGGGAATATGTGTTTTTTTATTATGTTGGACAGACAGAACTATTAGTCTTGTTGTCGTCTGTTTTGTTCGTTTGTGGTTTGGATTCTTTGGAAACATGGTTGTTGGGCACCATGTTGCTTCCGAGCATTTTCTTGCTTAAAGCAAAATCAAACTATACAAACCATGTTTTCCCAGGTATATTGTCCTAGCGTACACTTTTGTTGAATGTTTTTCAGTTGATTGGCAGACTTTTAAAAATTATATTGCGAAACCTTTTTACCAATTTTTTCTCTTTATGATAAAAAAATGGTGTGTTTGGTATGTTTATGACTAATAATTGTCCTTACTCACATGGGTAGTTAAACTTTAAGTATTAATTAAGCATCTTTGTTTTCTGGACTAAACTAAACATGTATACTTTATTCTCCTTTAAAACCCACATGTAACGCGAGTAGGGTTAGTTGAACCCTTTCGGAAAAAGGCATCGCCAATGCTGCAGGTTGACCTATGCCTAATGTCACATTTGTTTCGAGTCTTGTGTAGTCTTACGATTCTTCTAGCGTTCATACTCGATGCATACCTATATCCGACAGGCGACACTTATGACTAAGTCTAATTAGCAGAGAATCATACTCTGCCAGCTCCCGGTTGCATGTACGAAAGATGATCTGGTTTGATTAGATTAACAATTTGATAGTTCAATTGCCGTTTTACTGAAAATTAGTAAATATTTATTTTCTCTTGCAGAATGGAGTAAGAGGTTTGATGCTGGACATGTATGATTTCTTGAATGACATCTGGTTGTGTCACTCTTTTGGAGGAAAATGCTACAACTACACAGCTTTTGTAAGTCTCCATCAACATCTAAAGCCAATACATATATTTTTTTATGGGACTTTATTTAACATTATCTTTTCCATGTCATTAATGGATGAGGGGTTGTTGTTTTTTTAATCAGCAACCTGCGATTAATGTTTTAAAAGAGGTTGAAGCATTTCTTCAAGCAAATCCATCAGAAATTGTTACCATTATCATTGAAGATTATGTTACCTCTCCAAGGGGTTTGAGTAAAGTATTCGATGCTGCCGGCCTAAGGAAGTTCTGGTTTCCGGTGTCTCGAATGCCAAAAAACGGTGGAAATTGGCCAACGGTTGATGATATGATCCAAAAGAATCAGCGCCTGGTGGTTTTCACCTCAAAATCGGCTAAAGAGGCCTCTGAAGGTATAGCTTATCAATGGAGATACATGGTAGAAAACCAATGTAAGTCCTTTTACCATAACCTTTTTAATCGGTTGACTAAATAAAACAGGGTTGACATTGATGCATTTGGAAATAACAGATGGAGATGGCGGGATGGTAGGCGGTTCATGTCCGAACCGAGTGGAATCACCTGCGATGAATGTGACATCAAGGTCACTGGTCTTAGTCAACTACTTCCCCGATAGACCTGACATAACTCAAGCCTGCAAACACAATTCAGCTCCATTGATTAACATGACTAGAATATGTTACACGGCAGCCGGCAACCGGTGGGCAAACTTCATCGTAGTAGATTTTTACAAGGTACGAATGTCGCATCACTGTCATTTGGTAGCGGTACTGGTACTAACTACCAAAGCATGAACAACTTAAAAAACCGAATTCTCCCGTGAATCTTTCAGAGGAGCGACGGCGGAGGTGCTCCGGAAGCCGTAGATGTTACGAACGGCCGTCTAGTTTGCGGATGTGAAAACATTGCCAATTGCAAGGTCTGAAACAACATTCTTCTACTCATCACCCTCCGTTCCATTGTTCAAATAGTTCCGGTATTCAACTGTTGTTTTACTCTGTAGGCAAACATGACATTCGGAGTATGCGACGTACCCGAAGCAGGTAATGTCCTTGCACCAGGGCCGGTGGCAGCTAAGTCAAGCTTTGCTCATTTAGACAGTCAGCCGATTCCATCACAGTTGTTGCTAGGCATAAGTTTAGTAACAATTTTCTTACAACCGTAAACACAAACTCGAAAAACATCTACATGTTTTTCAGTAAAACAGAGGTTCAGATTCCAGGGGTCATAATTATTGGCATGTATTTTATTCAAAAAATAGGGAATCTGTCTCCGGGTTCTAAATAACAGTAAGAGATCA